>JAQFVV010007108.1:0-163640 GCA_028023455.1 Epiperipatus broadwayi
AATTAGTAGATAGGGCTGACCATACCAGTAAAGATGAATATAGAGTAGGAGGGTCAATGACCTCAAATTTAATTAAAATTAAGGCCTTTAGTGGGGAAAGCAGGGAAAACCCCTTAGAGTATCTGTATACATTGGAAGAACTCTTTTCTGTGTGTAGGTTAAATGAACGGGAAAAGTTGGCCATTGCCTGTAACCATCTTTATGCCTATGCTAAGGAATGGTGGCGGTCCCTATTTGATAAGCCCACTACCTTTGGGGATTTTCGTTGTGTTATCTTAGCCTGTTTTTGGAGTGAAGATAGGCAGGACCAGGTGCGCTACCAGATTACACAGGAAAAGTATGGGGGTACCAAGGGTAGCTATACACAATTTTTCAGAGGGCAGGCAGTTAAGTTGAAAAGTCTGACTGCATTTCCTCTCTCAGAGCACCAGATCCTGAGAATACTCCGACACAATCTACCCCGAAACATTGAGCAAATGCTTATTGCTGCTGATTGCCGCAGTATAGAGGAAGCATCAGAAATCCTGGATGCTCTAGAAATTTCAGAGCTAGATTCAGAGAGTAGGCCCAAGAGCACCAAGGATAGGTATAGTTATAATGTCTCTAGTCTGAATCTAGGTGATCAGACACGGGATCAGAATTTTGGTAGTTATAGATATAGGAATAATTATAGGGCTAGGCCTCCTAATCAATCCTGGGGAGATTCTGGGGATAGTGTTGTGAAGAAAGTAATTCCTAGAGACAAGCAATCCTCTACCAGTGGAATTACCACAGTGCTGAAAAAGCCAAAATAAAAAAAAATAAAGATCTCAAAAGAGACTGAATGTATGTTTGCAATTTTATGCAGACCACCATATGATTTAAAAAAAAAAAAAAAGCCATTCCAAATTACCAAGAAAATAGGAGAAAATGCCTTTATGCTTGCTGCTCTTGAGGGGAATAAGGGGACCTATAATGCTAGGAGTTTGATCCCTTATACTTCAGCAGAATAGCCTGGCAAAGATCTCCAAATAAATTACTTTTGGATTTTCTAATGAAAAATATATTTACCAGGAGTTAATTTTTTTTTTATATTATTAGTGTTTATTATTATTAGTGTATTTATTAGTTAGGATTTTTTTTTTAAATATAGTTAAAACAAAACTGCTGATGATTTTATCCGAAGGGGGAGAAAGTTGTGCCATTACAATTTAGTCACTAGCTAAATTTATAGTAATGTGCATGTAAGAAAGTGTAAAACAAAATCATCATCACATTTTTATATAATCATAAATGAAGCTGTAGGGCATCCAAGTTTAAACCCTACAAGGTCCAGTTCTAAAAGCTTTAGATAGAAAGAGAGTGGGTCAACAATTATATGCTTTATTTGTTTGTGTGTTGATAGAAAGGTAATACACACATTTAAACTATTTAATATTTAAATTTTCTGTTAAAAAGCAAAGTTATAATGCATACATATAGGCAATGTATGTGTAAATTATTTAATTGTTTTATATTTTAAATATTCAACATTTTAACTTTCTTTAAAACTAACCTATGCTTGATCAATTCTAACATTTTATTCTATACTTCTATTTTGCTTTTCTTTAATTATAAGTGGGATTTAAAAGTTACAGATTTAATTAAATAATTGGGTTATAATTACTAAGCTAGCAATTATATTATTTAAGGTTAGTTTATGAATGATTTGAAAGAATGAAGGATGTGTGTACATTACATACAAAATTTTACATTTCCTAAATATTGAAAGAAAAGGAAGTATTAAATCTGTTAAATTATTTTTTTGTACAATTGTTTGTTAAAAGAGGAAATCTGTTTAATCAGATATCAATCTTTGTAGCAATTTTTTTTTTGTAAATAATTGTTTTTCCCTTTGGAATCTTATAATGGGTCAGAACTATAATTTTTGAAATTGTCTTATCAAGATCTAAAGAAGGAAGCTCAAAGATTTGAAGTGTTACCTGGATGTTAGAAAGAAAAAAAAAAAAAGAAAGGAAATAAGAATTGAGTCTATTTTTTTTTAAAACAAAAGTGTCTGGAAAAAAGGATTAAACTTTTCAGTTGAAAAATACTTTGGTTGAAAATAAATTAGAGATCTAATTAAAACAAATTTGTCCAAAAATAGCAAGTGATGCTATCTCTGATTGGTTAAGGTAGCTAAAAATTGGATATAAAAAGCTGTCTTGAATTATTATTAAGATTATTATTGTGATTGATTCAGATTATTAAACTATCAAATTTGAATGTTGAAAATATAAGAAATGGCAGGTTAGAAAAATTATATGTATATTCCATTTGCCGGACCATCTGGAGGAAGCTGCACATCACATAGGAAAGAAAAGATGTGTCTAAAATAATATTCTACACCTTTCAACTGACCAGATAAATAAGATGTTTTTAATAGAAGGAAGAAAGCATTCACCTGCATTCAAAGAAGATGAATTAATCTACTGATAAATATTAATCATCAAGTCCAATTAATTGTTCCAACAACTGATTTTAAACTCAAGAAAATTTATAAATGTGAAAACAACTGCTGTATTTCATCCACATGCTTGACAGGAAGAGAAGAAAAATTAATATAATGATTTCCAAATTGTCCACTAAAGCAAATAACCTCAATAGAGTCATCATCATTAAATAGTTATACACCTCAAGAAAGAGATTGTTCCCACATAGTAGCTGCAGAAATATAGACAAGTTTGAACCCTTGGAAATTCGCCACAAACAAAAGATCGGTAATATGACTTTTTATATCTATTTTCTTTATATCAGTCTTAATAAACATTTTAGCAATAAAGTGGTATATTTTATTTAAAGAACTTTTAAAGACTATTCAGATCAATTAAAAACAAGAATGTCTTACTAAAATAACTTTGAGCTTCATAAATGATCTTGAATGTATGAAAATGATTTGTTTATTAATTTTACAATATTAATGTGTAAAACAATTTTTTTTTATGGTATTATGATTTCAGTTTTAACTAATATATTATTATTTTGGTTTTAAATAATATTTTGTTATTATGGGATAAAACACGCACATACATAATAATATTTTTATATGTGTATAATTGGGAGTGAATGTGAAATAATGAGTAGTATTAGAATATTAGATTATTTTGTTTCAAGTTCAGTATAGATTTCAGTGCTTGGAAGGGAGGGGGAGAAAATAATTTAAAACTTGTTTCTAAAACTTGCTCTTTCAATTTTACTAACATTTTTTTTTTACATTCTATTTACATGTTGGATTTTTAAAGTATGTGTGCTAATGAGCAGATAATATTTTTTTGTCTTGAAATACTTTTCATGGTCAATGTGATGTCCAACTTAATACAAAATACATTTGAAAGGAAAGGGGGAAGAACTTAAAATTAATCTGAGGATTGTTATATAATCAATTATTATTATTATTATTCATGTCAATTTTCATATTTATCTAGAAATTTTTATGTATATGTTAGAAATGTAGTAATAAATATTAGTTTGTTTTATTAAACGAGGCGTATATATTTCATTAAGTGTAGTCTTTGTTAAGTGTGATTATTCATCATCATCAATGGTTGAATATTAGTTATTTAAGATATAAGTAAGTATGCTAAAATTAAGCAATAATTATGCATTTCTTTATAAAATTTAGTTTTATGTTTAGGCTTAGTCCTAGAGCTGTAGTTGAAACCCTTGTCATTATTGTTATTATTATCATCATCATCATCGTCATCAACGTTTTAATTAATGAGCTGTTTAACTGTTTAAAGGCCATAAATAAATATTGATTTTATAATATTTAGTGATTTCTTAGTATTATTATAACCACATCCCATCATCTATTTCATGCAAGGATGAGTGAATTGCCATCCTAAATTAGTTATATATAATCTGAGCTAGTGAACTTATAAAAATATTGAAACACATTTGTTATGTTAAGATCTGAGAAATGATTTATGTTCAATGAACTCCACTTTGGTTTAAAGATGTTTTACTTTTACCTAAATATTAGTGCGTATAGTGATATGGCTCAAAAAGCAAAATCTCTCATTTTTTATTAGAAATAAAGTACCAAAAAAGGGATTCAAACCCGGTACATGTAAAAGGTTATTAGATATAACCGTGTCTAGATTCAGATAATCTAGTGGCGCCCTGCTAGACCATATTCACTTAGTATTTGTTTAAACATGCACTTAACATCAAACCAAGAAATGAAAGTGGATAAAACCTACTGCCTGTATACCTGAGTTATATTTTATTGAATTACTAGTGTACTCACCTCACGTGATTTCATATAATACTGGTTATTAATAACTTGAAAATAATTTGCTTATAATTCTTGATAGTGTTATATTTTGAACCTTTACTTATGATCATTCTATGAACTACTCAGGTATGGTAATATCTTTTTTTTTTTTGAACTCTTTAATTAGGTTACAATATATATGATCAATAGATGGTGTTTTACCAAAACCACCGAAATAAGTGTAAATTTGTTTACATAAATGACAAAAGAGTCAGAATTCACTATCTCTTTCATTTGCTCACCCTCAGATCAGCTGATTTCAAGATAATTTGCTATCATCAGTGAAGGATAGAGTTAGAAAATAGATCTAAACAATGACTCCAAGTGTTGATGCAAAACATTTCTATCAGTTTGTAAGCATGAATTTTTCAGACCGGTAAAGTCTTCAAACTCAGCCTAACAAGCCAGATAGCTATATGAGTCTGACCTCAATTCAGTTTCACCACATAGTCAAAGCCTCTGCAATATATATCATTGCAAAAGAACTTTAAAAGTACATTTATGAAAAACACTTGTTATTTCTGATCAATAGATGGTGTTTTACCAAAACCACTGAAACAAGTGTAAATTTGTTTACATAAATGATAAGAGTCAGAATCCACTGTCTCTTTCATTTGCTCACCCTCAGATCAGCTGATTTCAAGCTAATTTGCTATCATCAGTGAAGGATAGAGTTAGAAAGTACATTGAAATCAGCTGATCTGAGGGTGAGCAAATGAAAGAGATAGTGAATTCTGACTCTTTTGTCGTTTATGTAAACAAATTTACATTTGTTTTTGTGGTTTTGGTAAAATACCATCTATTGATCATAAATAACAAGTGATAGCAAGTTACTTTAATAACTTGTTTTTGTTTTTCATAAATGTACCTTTAAAAGTTTTTTTACAATGATATATATTGCAGAGGCTTTGACTATGTGGTGAAACTGAACTGAGATCAGACCCATATAGCTATCTGGCTTTTTAGGCTGAGTTTGAAGACTTTACCGGTCTGAAAAATTCACACTTGCAAATTGATAAAAACGTTTTGCATAAACACTTGGAGTCAGTGTTTAGATCTAGTTTCTAACTCTATCCTTCACTGATGATAGCAAATTAGCTTGAAGTCAGCTGATCTGAGTGTGAGCAAATGAAAGAGATAGTGAATTCTGACTCTTTTGTCATTTATATAAACAAATTTACACCTATTTCAGTGGTTTCGGTAAAATGTCATCTATTGATCATAAATAACAAGTGATAGCAAATTTTTGTTTTTCATATATATATATATTGTAACCTATTATGTTTTTTATTACTATTTAACTACCTTAAACTAACACTATATTAAGAATTATCTCTTTAATTCTTTCAAAGTCTGCATTTTCTGACATTTTTCTTTGTCTCACACATCAGCATAAAATATATGATAAAATGAAGTCACATTTATTATTTTCAGATAAGTAATGATTATTACTTATCTGAAAATAATAAATTTGACTTCATTTGATAGATATTTTTGTTTATTACTGAAATAAATTTTAAATGTTCACATTTTCTTTCTGTAAATATTAAAAAAAATGAGATCATAAACAAAACAAAGAATTTAGATGTCATGGCTTTTAGAAAGATTATTTTCAGTTTATAAAATCAATGAAATATTTCTTAATTCTTATTATTTTTAAACATACAAATAAATAATTTAGTTCAGGTCCCCTTAACAACTAACTGATGAAGTATAACACCCCCATCTTATCCTGCATTTTGCAATTGTGATATTGTTACTCCCCAACCCATATCTGCTGCTATCAGTCTGCATAATTAATGGCTTGGTAAAATCTGGAAATGATAGCATTACCTGTTACATAAACCCCTCTTTTGTCCTCAAAGCTTTGTCCTGCTCCCTATTCCACTTCCATAGTATGTCCTTTCTTATATCCTGACTAGCAGTTTCATTCACTCTACCAACCTTTCATGAAACCTATTATAAAAAATGCATAGACCCAGGAATGATTGAATGTGGAATGTGCCTCCTGGATATAAGCGCAGGAAAATCCCTTATGTCTAAAACTTTATCTGGATGGGATCACACTCCTTGTGAACCTAATATGTGGTCCAAAAACATAACTTAATCTTCTCATTAGAGCACTCTTTTTAAGTTTATCTTAATCCCCTTTTTCTTATATTCCTGCATATGCTCATCAATAGTCATGAGGTTATTAACATGTCATCAATGTGTATTGTGGCTAGCTTCTTCACTTTATCTGACAGCATCTGGTCAAGGCTTCTCAGCAGCCTCACTCCTCTATTTATTAGACCAAATAGCATTCTATTGAAGTGGTATGAGTATCTTTCATATCTAATAGCTGTGTATTGCTAGTCCTCTGGATGAAGCTTAATTTTCCAATAACTGGAAGACAGATTAAACATTGAGAAAACATTTTTCCTTGAACTTTCATAACAACCCATGTATGGGGGTGGAATATTACAATACAGCATCATTACTCAATTTAGTTCTCTAGCATCAAGACATAATCTGAAAATGTCATTTTTTCTTGTGACCACAACCAATGGATTATAGTACAGGGATGAGTGTTTTTAAATGACCCCCCCCATTCCATCATTTGGTGTATTTGTTTTTGCAACTCCCTCCAATACTGATGTGAAATACGGTAAGAACAGGATTGCAATCAATAATTCTGATTTAACTTAATTTGCTGTTCAAAATCCTGAATCACTCTGGGCACATCTGAAACCTGATTATACTTCTTGAGCATTTGCTTGAGCACATCCTTCCTATTTTATTTGCCATTTTAGCTTCCTTAATTTTTTTCTCTATAACCCTCTTTGTTTCCCTTCTTCCCCTTGCATCATCCCTGTTGTACTATATAGTTTGGGGTTGCAGACTTTACTAACTCCTTCTCACATATGACTTGTTCCATTCTGAAGTCAATGGGGCATTTGAATCTGTGCAAAAAGTCTGACCCTATCAGAACATCATAAATCAGGCCCTTCATAATTAAGAATACATATGAGAATGGTTTTCCACTTATATTCCAAGTCTATCCATGCTTATTTTGGTTCAACCTTTACTTTTTTTATTATTTTCCACCCTTACCTACACTGGCTTTATCAGGAAAGTCCAAATGCTAGGCTATTTACTTTTAATATGAGAATACATTTCCTCTGACAACACTGAAATCTGGCTACTAGAATCTACTAACATCTCAACTTCTATCTAAGCAATGGTTATCCCTATATTAAGATAAGCTTGATTTGTATAATTGGGACCCAGTTCTCCCATAAACAGAATAAATTTCCTATGTGCTTTTCCTCATCTTTGTGTGAGTTATCTCCATCTCCTTTTCTTCATTCCACCTCCTTTCTATTCTGCCTTTGTCCTTCAAATTTATTGATATTACTTCTACCCTCATAAACTTCCTTGTTTCCCACCTTCACTACTGCTTGCTAACTTCTACTTGATCCAATATCTTATTAATTTCTTTTGCTAACCTTCCTTTCATTATTTCTAGTCTAATGATTATTTCCTCCAGAAAATTTCTGCAGTCAATTTTCACAATATGCCTTTCTGACTGTTCACTTGCTTTCAGATTAATCACCATAGACACTTGGCATCTAAAAAAATGAATGCAAGCATCTTCCTCCTCTTCATGAAATTTTGACTGATGATCTGGGCTTTAGTATATGCTCACTGCACTTCATTCCAAAACTATATGCTTTAGGGCTCTTTTATATTCTTGGAAAGTTTTTAGTTGGAGTAACAGTCATTCCAACCAAGTCTGGGCAAGATGAGGTGGCTGTTTGCTACTATTACCTTGTTATTTTCCCTATTCTGTGGCTGCAAATAAATGTCTTCCAAGCTATTTATATGTTCTTCAGGTGTCTCTTCTCTCCATCCTTTAAATATTTTGACTAACTCAATTTCTTTATTATTTATATCCATCATTATATATATATAATACTACAAATCTACAATTTGATATCTGTATTTCTTCAAAATAATATACGTAAACTTATAAATAAATATTAGAAATACAGTAATTAAAATTTGTTAACGAACAAAAAATATAAATATCACTTAAGAGCACTTTCAACTAACCTCATAGTCTTTATCAACTAATACTTTGAAAGGTCATATTTAAGTCTTGCTTGTGTTTAAACATAGATTCCTTGATTTTTTTATTATTATTATTTCTTCCAGTTTGCAATATTTTTATGTTGTTATAATTGAAATCAAAACCATATATACATAATTTATTAGGTCATAAAAGACAGAAGCTGATAAATTATCTTTAGAATTTTGTTTTATATATATATGGTGAAACTGAACTGAGTTCACACCCATATAGCTATCTGGTTTGTAAGGCTGGATTTGAAGACATTTACATGCTAAAAAATTCAAGTTTTCAAACTGATAATAATCGTATTAAATAAGTGCTCTGAGTTGGAGTTTTAGATCTAGTTTCTGAAATCCTAACTCTTCAATGAAGTGAGCCATTAAGCTCAAAACCAATTGGTCTGGAAAGGAGGATTTTCCAATAGAGATTTTGAATTTTTTCTCTGTTGGCACTTACAATTAAAGCTTGTTTGGAGCTAATGGTAAGCTCCATCTAGTGAACCTTTTAGCACAAGCTTAAAGGCAAGTTGCACAATTTGTGTCTTGTTTTATTAATTTTTATAAGTGCATCCTTGAAGGCTTTTGAGATGTAATGTTGCTTTAGCTATTAATATATGGTGAAACTGAACTGAATTCAGACCCATATTGCTATCTGCTTTGTAAGGCTGGATTTAAAGACATTTATGTGTCTGAAAAATTCAAGTTTTCAAATTGATAGAAATGTATTAAATTAGTGCTCTCAGTTGGAGTTTTAGATCTAGTTACTAAAATTCTAACTCTTTACTGAGGTGAGCCATTAAGCTCAAAACCGTTTGGTCTGGAGATGAGGATTTTCTGATAGAGGTTTTGTATTTTTTCTCTGTTGGCACTTATAATTATAGCCTTTTGGAGCAAGTGGTAAGCTCCATTTAGTGAACATTTTAGCACAAGCTTAAAAGGCAAGTTGCACCATTTGTGTCTTGTTTTATTAATTTTATATATATATATATATATATATATATATATATATATATATATATATATATATATATATATATATATATATATATATATATATATATATATATATATATGTCTATTCCTGATGATAAATGTGCTAGGTTAAAATACTGTGTTACATTTCACAATTTTTCTATATTCTGACTATTCTCCCTACATCTGTATATCCTGATTCCAATTCAATAATTTCTCTTTTCCTTGTTTTTTTTTAATGCAACTATACTATAACTCTTTATTAGTACTATTTCCTATCCCCAATATTTTCCAAGTCTTATAGTTGGGAGGCCATTGTAACTGATTATGTCTTTTCTCATTATTATTTAACTAACATAAGCTAATGCTATATAAAGAATTATCTCTTTAATACAGTGTTCTTATTATTATCGAGAACTATGACTTAAATGTTTATTAATAATTTCCACCCAGTGTATTTATGTACATCAGCTTATTCTGATTTTATGCTCCAATCTTATGTGGACATAAGAATTACACTGAAGAAATGAGAAGAATAATCAGGGATAATCCAGAAATGACCAAGTGCTGGGTGGTACTTAAACTGTGGGAAATATATATGAGTATGGCAGTAAGAATCTGATTAATTAACTAATGAAACAACTATCACATCCATTTATATCTTAACTAAATCCATAATACATTAAATAATAATAAAAAGGAATGTTTAAATGTGCTCAAATATTCAATAGAACATATATGCAATAATGAAAAGAGTATATTTCAATTCACTCAGATATTTAATAAAACAGTAGCATACATATATGTGTCTACAGATAAGCAAATGAAATAATAATGAGAAGTAAAATTGTCTAATCATTTCATGTACTACATAATTTTTCTAAAGATGGAGAACTGATTGAAATATAGTTCTATTCAAGTCTCTAAATATCACTGAAATTGTGCAATAAGTTTTTTTAAAAAAATGAAGTGTAATTATTAACTTAAATCAAATACCACATACTTTATACTAAAGGTGAAAGAGCTGGTTTGAATATAACTACATTAAAGTCTCTAAATATCACTGAAAATGAGCATTTTAGTATTTTAGGAAAATAAACCAATTATTACCTTGAATTTCCTGGGGAAGGTAACTTATGCAGATTCATAATAAAAATGAGTTCATTTGGCACTGTGGCCGTGAAGTTATCCAGAATGGATATCTTGTTCTAATTGCTTTCTCAAATCTCCACTGGTTTGATCATTACTTTGGATATAGGTAGAGAAAGATATAGGTAGGTAGATGGTAGAAAACCCAGCTCATTTAAAGTTTTAACCCAGCATGTTTATCTTTAGTCAGTGAATATATATTTTCTTTGGTTCAAACAACAGTTTTCAGAAATGTCTTATATACAAAATCTATATTATGAACACATAACAGTATATCAAATTAAACTTCCAAAAACTTTGAACTTAAAATGTCTGTTGATATTTTTCTATTTATACCATTTTTTTTGCTTTTCTTTTCCAGAAAGTTTTAATCTCAAGAATGTTAGCTATTTTTCTGTATTCTAGCACATGGTATTGGTATCCAAGGTCCAGCTTCTTTTGTTCTATTCACTTCTCTTAAAAAAAAAAAAAAACAACCTTTTAGCACCTTTTCTCTTTTGTCTAAGAAAAACTTTGTTGAATACCTTTGGGAAATAACTTAAAACAACACTTCCAGTGAAAGGCATTCCACAGATAACAATCTATTTAGTTTCATTCTCTTTTTTTTTCATTATCATATATTTTTCATTTTCTTATTTTTTATTAAAAATAAAATACAGCGAATTCAGACATGAAAATAACACATGTCATTTGCTTACTTATGCAATAACATATACACACATAAGTTTCATTAAAAATAAATGAACGCAAACCCCCTTTATGCCTGTTTTAACCCTTTATTTACCAATCAAGAAAAACCCAATAATAGAATATGTACGACTTATAGTTGGTAATAATAATAATAATAATAATAATAATAATAATAATAATAATAATAATATATGCGTGAATACAAAATCCGTTTCTTTGAAACATGGTTTAATTAATTTCAATTTCTGTTATAATATATATATATATATTATCAGTCTTATATAGAGTGCAAACTAGATTTCGATTTTTCAATTCCAAATTTTTTTTCGCTATATATTGTGAGGATGCATTTAATCGACCACACAAAAATCACCACTCACACATATATCATAAAGACTGAATCTACCAACACAATCAAAAGCATATTATTGATAATAAGTTAATATGTTTGTCTGAAATTATCAGTTAAAGTTATATTATTGACAATTCTAAAATATATGTATACCAAACCCTTATCAATTTATTTATCACATTAACTTAATATTGAAATTCATAAACTACTATTATTGCAATTTGAGGAAGTTGATTAAAGGATCTACTTTAATTTTATAAAGCTTACATTTTTAACCCAAGTTTTATTTCAGAAAGAAAAAAACGTGCATGGCTAAGAAGTGATAAAAGATTGTGGGGGTGGAGCTGCTCATCATACAAACATGATTCCAGATATGATTATCATTTCAAATTAACATCATGATGACCACAATAGTAAAAGATATATAACATGCTACAATCAAGCAGAAAAAATGATCTCAGCATAAAAAAAGATAGTTTTAAAAGAGTCTCTGAGTTACCAATATAAAGACCCAGATGGTGATGGAAGACTATCCAATGGACTACCATTCAGGTCATGCAAAGGAAGTTTCCTAAAAGCAAGGATATTCACACATTTTAATGCAAATTACAAAGCTTTGAACTATGGCTAGACTACACTAGATTAACATCTCAAATTATATATTTATATATTTTTAATTCTTATTTTGCTTGTTAAATAGGTTTATTTCTTTTGAAATAGAGAATCAATCCATCCAACCTCCAATTATTCTGGAGGGAAAGAAGCTATCAATTCTATTTTTTTTTTTGATTTTTCATTTAATAATAAAATTTAGTGGCAGACTCTGATTTGCTTACTAATTGGTACATCAGTTTACTCTGTTGAAAGGTGAAACTTTAATCTTCTTCAATATTAAGTGCTTACACTTTGACATATACAATTTTTTTGTTCAATGTTTGTGTTTAATTAACTTAATTATTAATTATTTGTTATTCAGAATGTATGACTAACCCCTGAATGTTTGGTCTGTCCTATCATAGATCCATATAACATCAGAATAGAAGGGGTTTCAGAATCTATAAGCAACTCCCAACAGATCATAAAATATAAATAGGCAGACTAGAAATTAATAACCAAATGATTTCATGGAATTTTAGCCATCAAAGAGTTCATTGTTAGATATAGTTTCAAAGTGGAGTTTGTTAAATTAGAATGTGAAATGACCATCCTTCATAGTGATTATGGGTTAATAAATGGTTAATAAATACAAACCAAGGTTGATCATGCTCGTACAATTAAGTGTTAAATATATACGCCAATTTGTTATAAAGAATTATGAATAACCAACATCATCAAAATCAATTTGTTAAATAATAAATAAAATTAGTCATTTGTTGTTTAATTCTTCTATTTTCCAATTAATCACAGTATGTGCTTATCCAATATATGTCAGATACAGAATAATCATACTTTGAAATAGGGCACATGTACATTCTCCATGAATTTAAACTCTGTGGCATAATAAGGATTAAGAGAAGTGAATTAAAAAAAGTTGTGCAAGTGTCAATCCCATCCCACTAAATCATCATTGGACCACTTCCTAAAAATTGAACAAATCATCAAATAACTTATGTGCCTTATCATGTGTAATACCCTTCCATGAAGACAGAGTTAGTAAACATATTTAACTATACCTCACAAGGAGAACATCTCACCCATTACATATGGTACTTAACTTTAGGGGCACAAAATCATATGTTTATTTTATGATATGCTAATAGTTCTAATATTTGATGAATGGAAACTAGATCAATGACAAACAGCAATAAGCAGATACCAATAAAATAATTGTGTAGTCAGCCAAATAAACAAAACTTAAAATGAGATATATAGTAGCATGTTAAAAAATAAATAAATAAGTAAATGAAGTGATAATCAAATAAAATTTAAATCATAACTCATGTTAAATGTATGATAGCAGGAAAGTCCCTATGATGTTTATCAAGTTACTTGATGTGCATAGAAAGAAATTAGTTTGAGATAAAACAACATAAAGTTATTTTATGAAATAAATATAACATAACATTCATATTAGATGATAACCAGTAGTAAAATCAAAGCAATGGAATTGGAAGTTAATAAAGAAGTTAGCAAAGAAATTGAAAGGAAAGGAGTCCAAGTTGAACAAATACAAAACCATAGTAGGAATTACTTAGAAACTTCTACTTTTGAAAATATAGTAGACCAGAATATTGAAATGTCTGGGGTGACTGTCTCAGACACAATATAACCTCAAAAAATACCAATGATTGTAGAAACACAAAAGAATGAAGAAATAAACTCAAATGACATGAATGATTGTAGAAACACAAAGGAAGGAATAAACTCACATGACCCTGTTCTCAACCAGTTGATTATAATGATGAAACAATAATTAGATATGGTGCAAGAGATAAAAAAAAACAATATGAAGAAATAAAAAAACAAAATGTTGATTTCAATATAGAAATGAAACAAATGAAAAAACAAAATGATGATTTCAATTTTGAAATTAAAAACAAGATGAAACTATCATCAGATATGATGCAGGAAATAAAAAAAGACAATGATGAAAGAGATTGTAAATGTCAAACAAGATTTATTGAATTTGGAAGACAAATTGAAAACAAAGTTGATGATAAATTCAATGAAATAGTAAAATCTTATAATGATTTCAAAGCTGAAGTGCTAGAAAATCAGAAGCAATCCCAGAAAGGGATAGATAAGAAATTAGAGAAACTACATTTGGAAATGGATGATTATATAGAAGAACTAGATCACAAATTAAAAAATTGTAAAAAAAATTAATACACTAGAGAATGATGATAATTCTGTTGGGATGAAACAAAACTTAATTGAAACTGAAATCACTCAAAATAAAAACAATGTTAATTTTGAGAGTTGTAATAACTTACAAATCAAGTAGAAAGAGACAGCTCAATAAACCAAAAGCTTAAAAATTTAGAATATGAATTCTCTTGTAAATTTCAAATATCAAAAGAAAAGCAGACAGATGATAATTTCAAACTTCAATTGGAATTAAATCTATGAGAATCTGAAGTTAATCATGAGTTAACTGATGAACCCATGGTAATTAAAATAATCTCAAATACTGAGGCTACAGCCTTAATAAATAAAAATATTAATGGAGATTTCATGACAAAAATGCCAGTGGTAAATAATATATATATATATATATATATATATATATATATATATATATATATATATATATATATAACAATCTGGTTTGTAAGGCTGGATTTGGAGACATTTATGTGTCTGAAAAGTTTCAGGCTTTCACATAGTAATGTGTTTTATAAGTACTGACTTTTGAGTTAGTAATTTATATCTAGTTTCTAAAGTCCCAGTGCTCTATTGAAGCAAGCCATAAGCTCGAAAACGATTGGTCTGGAGATAGGGACTTTCCGATAGAGATTTTGAATTCTTTCTCTTTTGGCACTTATAAAATAAAGCTTGATTAGAGCTATTGGTAAATTCCATTTAGTGATCATTAAATGCAAGCTTAAAAGCAAGTTATAAAATTTATGACTTGTTTTATTAATTATTATAAGGTTACCTTTGGAAGCTTTTGCAAAGCTATATTGCTGAGGCTATTACTATATGGTGAAACTGACCTGAATTTCAGAACCTTATAGCTAACTGTTTTGTAAGGCTGGATTTGAAGACATTTATGTGTCTGAAAAGTTCAGGCTTGATAGTAACATGTTTTATAAGTGTTGACTTTCAAGTTAATACTTTAGATCTAGTTTCTAGAGTCCCAGCACTCCACTGAGGTAAGCCTTAAGCTCAAAACTGATTGGTTTGGAGATAGGGATTTTCCAATAGAGATTTTGAATTGTTTCTCTTTTGTCATTTATAAAAATAAAGCTTGATTAGAGCTATTGGTAAACTCCATCTAGTTATCATTAAATGCAAGCTTAAAAGCAAGTAACAAAATTTATGACTTATTTTATTATTTATATATTGAACCTGGTGTTGTTGTAGATATCCTAGGGAACTCAATCTAGTGTGAAACTTTTTTTTTACTCTTTAATAAAATAGCAATTATGAAATATATTTATAAACTTGTGAAACAATATTGCAAGACTTACTTTTATACATACAAAATATGATACAAGTGTTTATTTTTAATTCAATCTTCACCAACACAATTTAAGTATTGCTCCACACTCATCCCCTTAGTCAGAGAAGCATAATACCCAGGGGTACCTATGTTCAAGCCAGAGCTATTTGTAAAATATATAACTGTGACCATGTTTGAAGGTCATAGATTTTCTCCACTGCAGAATTCAACACCTATCATTCAAAGCACTTTTTTGTTTTGGAGAGAACTCCAAATGCCAGTTAATTACCCAAAAGATAAATAACACAATTTGAACAATGGCAAACTAACTCAGCACCTAAAAAATCACAATTAGCTCAATCAAAAAAATAAAATATATTACTGCTTTAATTAGTGATAAAAGAGTTAACCGACAGATATTGAGTTTTAAAAACAATTTATTTTAACTAAATGATTACTATTATAATTTTAAACTACTTTTATAACTTCTTAATTAACCTAACAATGGTATTTTATATAATGACTACACACACATACTCTTAATTTATACAATAAAATATAAGGTATCACAAAGCATTAAATAAATACACAAAATTAATATATCATAAAGCATTAAATAAATACCTATTAGGCAGGCATCACTTTTATCAGGTAGGTTGCTAATGTTCCATCAGACTGAGGCTGCAGTCTGGTCATATGCTTCCAATGGCTGCTAAAACTGCAATGTCTTTAGATACATGAAAAAACACTGACTTTGGATATGGGACAGGACTGGCTGTAAAAACTGATTAATGATGAAAAAACTGACTATTTATGTGATGACCTGTTGTCATTTTTCTTAGCTATATCCATTGTTGAAATTTGTCCACTGCTTTTCATTAAATTTTTATAAGATTTTAATTAATTAATCTGGTTGTTTATGTATTTTTTAATTAGTAGCCATTGCTAATTCATTTCTTTTATGTAGCTTCTGAGTATTTGCAATATTTGATGGAATTTCTTATAACTTATACACTTTCATTTATTTTTAATATTTTAACATTCACACATTTATTTTATCAACATGCACACATTTTACTATTCCTGCATGTTTACAATCAATTCATTATTTACAATCTTATTTATTTTAAATAAATGAAAGGAGTTTTTTTTTTTTTAGTTTTAAGATTTCTTTTTTTCTTTTCCTTTAATAGTTTAAACAATTTTACTTTCATGTAAAATATTTATTTCTTAAACTTTTATACTTTTAACTTTTGTAAGTTAAACTTTCTCACCCTTCCAATTACTCTTTAAACCTTTATAGATTATTTTCTTTTATTTTCAAATGAGATTTTAACTAGGTTATGTAAGGACAACTGGTTGATTTTATTATTTATTAATCAAGTTTAAAAATTCTCTTTTTTATATATTTTTTTATTTTTAGTAATTGTAAACAACAATTTTAATGAGCACTGCTCAGTAGTGATATAATATATATATATATATATATATAATGTAACCCTTCCTCAACACCTATTCTATCTTTCCTATTAACAAATACCTGGAGCACCAATTCTATTGATAATAGAATAAACTACTAGTCTAATCTTGCTTTAAATTATTAATGAGATTATTATAATACTGGCCTACTATAGCTTAGCTCAGTGGGAGCTACAGAGATCTATATGGTGTAAAATGCATACTAAATGTATGAAAAAACATTATGATTTAACAGGAATAAAACATCTATTAAGTTTTGAAATAAATATCCTTCATAAATCAAATAAATAATTCTATAAATTAGCTACACTTTATTTTTTTTGCTTGCTCATTCAAAATGAGGATGAAACATTCTGAGAATTGATGGTACAAAACTTAAGTAATTAGTATATGATTTGAAACATTGATTACAGAATCACAAATCAGTGATAGATTTTCTCCGTACCTTCCAAATTAACATCACTTTATGCATACATCGGAATTGTGCTACCTGTTATAAAATAATTAACATAGCTATAACCAATCAGTTTACTTATAAAATTGAAATACAATCCCATAATATGGATGATGCCATGGCCAAACAAGCTTTAACACTAATTCTACTTCAGATGTTCTGTGAAAGAAATCAATTCTACCTTTATTTTCTTTTTATCAGCACTTGGCTATGAATAAATGGTGGGAAAACATTCCACATGGATACATGAGGGGTAAGAAGACTTTATTAACTCTAATCATTTAAATAACAGAACACAGTGACTCTCTAGCCCAACTCTGAGGCTTAAATGCTAGTGTGCACCCTTTCTCATCACTCCAAAAAACAAGGGAATTACACTACTTTACTTCACATAATATAATCATCCAAACATCTACTTACTTAATCTGAAAAATATAAACCATTCATGATAATATTTCAATAAACTGAGGGAGAGTTCTCTCAGTCCATACACAATATATATCATAAATGCTTTCTTCTCTATAGCCACAAAATACATTTCAATCTAAGCATAAAAAATAATAAATTCACTCTTAAATAAATCCCTAATCCTTCCACTTCTTTTGGAACAATTCAACAATTATCTAAATGGATTAAACAACAGACAGGTATACATGCATAAAACAATTTCAAAACACATTTTATAAGGAAATATTGTAATGACATTAATTACTAAGTTTAAAAAAATGAATCATTTCTGACTAATTATAAATGTTTAAATTACTACTAAATAAACCTCATCCTTCTAATAAAGCAAAGGCAAATTAACTCTTTAGTGTAATTGACATTAACCAATAATTGAAATAAAAGTTTCATCTGTGACAAACAACAAATCTTTAAATTTGAAGCAAAATAATTATTAATAAATGGACCTCTTAATTTTTTGAAAATGCAAAGCTAAAATAATAAATTCTATGCATTTACCTCTTCTGAAAACTAGCTGTTAGTTTTCTAATAGCAGACAAGTATTTCTATTACTGCATATGCTTATAGAAACACAGATATATAATAGAATTTATATTGAAGTAATAATTAATTACCCAGTACAATATTTCTCCATATTATACTTTTCTGAGACATTTTTGAACAAAGAAATAATAGTTAAATAATAACAATAAAAAAAATAGACAAATAATTGATCTACCTATCTATCAAATGCTAACAAAAATTATAATAATCATTAAATATTTTTTTAACTGGAAAAATAAGAGTTCATTTACACCATCCATAGATAACACATCTTGGTTATGTATGGAAATGATGATGATCATTTGTATGACAATAGATATGGGTAAACATATAACAATTTACTGCAGGGCAAATAATACTAGTTGGATCCAATTAAAAAGCATTTCAAAAGTTCTTAGCCATAGCTAATGAAACTGCTGGCAATATCACATGTAAAACATTGAATAATAGCAAATAAATATTTATTACTGCATATGTTTAATAATAATTTATGGTTTCATTTATTATATTCATCAAGACATTTGTGCTAAATTCTCAAAATCATTCATCAGGCACATAGCTCATTAATTCATAAAATCCATTTAAGTCTACATAAGTTTATTGATAGTATATTTTAATAAGAAATATAATCAAATGCAAACAAGGAGAACAATAAAAAAAATTCACATCTAGTTTCATGTTCTTCCAGCCATTCAGTTCTAAGCGCATTTAGAGATAAGTTAATGATTCATTAATTATGTGTGGCACACATTTCATTTCTTAATTCTAGAGACAAATGGTTAGGTATATTTCTTGCCAATAATAATAATAAAGCATGTTATAATAAGTTATATACACACGTCTTTTCATTTAAACTTTACTCGTCTATAGCCAGTAGAAATTATTAATACAGAGTTTTGAAAGATTTTATAAAAAAGTTCAGCATAAATTTTCCAGAATAATAGCAAAATTTACACATTCCAATTGCTTCATTAATATTAGAGATTAAATTTAGGCAAGTCAAACTTGGAATATAGACACATATTTTAATTGTTTCTTTAATATTAGAGATTAAATTTAGGCAAAGCAAAATTTATAATATAGATATACATATGCATCCCAAATGATGATTTTAAAGTCTAAGTTAGTCAATTAAAAGCAGAGAAGATGTACATTGTTTCCAAAGCTGTTTACATTTCCATTTCAATTTTTACTTTCCCAAGAAAAAAAAAATAACTATTTTTATCCAGAACATTAATAGAAGTTTTTACTTTTGAGTTTGAATTGTGGAGGAACCAATTTGTAGAGAGAAAATTGTAGTAATAAAAACCCTTGGTGGAGAGAGAAATGTAATAAAAGAAAGCCAACTGTTTGTAAAAGAACTCCCCTTTTATATCTGATTATTCCATAACCATTTGTTTCTTCCACCAATCCAAGGTCACTTAAAAGTTCAACTCTAAAAACAAAGGTTACTCCTCTTACTGTACTGAGATAATTAGTTACAAATATGCAAGACTTCTCTATTGAAAAAGAAAGAAAAACAAAAAATCATTTTGTCTTTAAAAATAATTATTAATTAAATTCAAACAATAATAAAACCTTCTACATTTCTAAAGTAACAAAAATATATAATTATTTTAGCAAATAAAATAATTGATAGTGTATTTGTCTATTTGACAATTCCTGGTTCATTGATCTATTAATTCATTTAAAATGTGTTTTAACTGGTTATCTAAGCTATTGATTATGAAATTAAATATTTTACTGTAAAACGTGATATCTGGTCATTTAGAAAAGTACATGAATAAAAAATAAAGTTAACAGATGGCACAAGCATACATGCACATTCATAAATGCTGTACAACAGGTACTAAACCAATTTGGCCAAAATATAAGTTTTTATGACTACGGATCAAATATACTGCACTAATGACACACTATGGATTGAAGTATTAAAAAGTAAATAAACCAGAAAACCACCAAAACAAATATCAACACTGTTTTAGAGAAAAATAAGACAAACTTGGATAACTTTAACTATACACTAACAATTTCTGTAAACAAGCCACCCCTATTTTCTGTCATTAAATTCTCACTAAAGAAAAGTATTAAATGTCTCAAAACTTTCAAATAATATCTGCAAGTGACGTCTAAACAGATTTTTAGATTATTAATATAAAAAAATTTAAATTTCAGGTTATTTTTTTTTGTTAGGTGTAATCAGCTGTTACTGATACAGCACTATTTAATATCAATTGGTTTTTGGTGCCTATCCAGAAGGTCACAATGTATATATATGGAATCACACCAGTACATTGATGTTTATCATAAAATTAACTTTAAAATATTTTTCAAGGATATTCATAAACTAAGTGATGAAATACTTCCACATCAGGCTCTCTCTATAAAAGAGAAATGTCACAACTATAATAACATTTATAAAATGTTAAATGAAACCATGCTTAATTATCTTACATGTGAATTAAGATGCTCAAAAGTTTTTGATAATAGTAAGAGATCATCAAAACCAAGGAAGTAATCAATGGATAGTACTTAAAATTATAATGACACATATAAAAAAGCAAAAGGGTACTTACTATATTCCATAAACTATGTAATAGATACAAAGGCCCAATCACCTTTAGTAAATGTATAAATATAAATGCTTAATAAGCCTACAATAAAAATGGACCTAAAAGATTACAACCAAGCATAATGAAAACAAATTACTTGAAATAGAATAATCATCAATTTTTTTTCGATATAAGTAAATCTTATTAAGACTAAACAAAATTCCACAAAATGTGAATTTAAATTCATGTGAGGAGTCATTAGGATTATGAGTAATTAGAATGAAGGATGAAAGTGTTAAGGAGGATAATACACAATACAGAGTTGGTATTAAAATATATTTGGGGAATGAACTCTTGGAAATAAATCATAAATTTCTTTTTAGTACCCATAAAGAAGTTTACCATCATCATGGAAATGGAGATTGATGAATTTAACAAATTGTTCCATTCAGAAGTGAATGACAACTAAACCATTTAATGGGTGCCAGAGAAAATCCAGTCAGTCTCAAGATTAAGAGGAGGATTGCCATCATTAGGGAAACCTATATGTAAATAATGTATAGGTTAGCTAAAAGAAAATTTTTCTGCAGATAATCAGATCTTCCATCATATAAATGTTTTTGATATACTATCCTAGAAATAATAAAGATGATCTTAAGTGACTAAGATGTAATAGCACCAAATATATTAACAAAGACATATTGTGTAAAAATAAATAGATAAATAAATGTATACTCCTGAAAGTGAAAAGAAAGTAAATAATCAAGATTCTAATCCTATATGATAAGTCAATATTTCTATATCAATTTTAAGCCAAGATTTTTTTTGGAAAAATACAAATCAAAAAATATTCCAAGGTAATAAAGCTAAAAACAAAGTAAACATTTTCAACTTTGTTATACCAACTACTGATCACATTTACAAAATACCTATTGTTCGAGAAAAAGATTGAATAGAGGCACGAAATGCTATTAAAGAATGAAAGACTTAATAAAAACCAAAACTAAATCAAACCATCAATTGATAATTAAATTAAATATATTATATTTATTTTAATCTCTTAAGTGGGAGGGGGGGGATATGAGGATACAATTACCTGATCACACAAAAATTACCATTCACCCATATATTATAAAGTCTGACTCTGCTAACACAATCAAAAGTATATTAGTAATTATAAGTTAATATGGTTGTGTAAAATTGTTGATGAAAATTATATTATTGACAATACTAATGTATAGCAAATTCTTAAATGCAAGCAAACAAAAATCTCTAAAAACAAAAGAAAGAAATCATTAATGTTAAATTGTTTTTTTTTTGTTGTTGTTGTTCTTTCTTCTTCTTCTTCTTTTTCTTCTTCTTCTTCTTCTTCTGCTTCTGCTTCCTTCTTCTTCTTCTTCTTCTTCTTCTTCTTCTTCTTCTTCTTCTTCTTCTTCTTCTTCTTCTTCTTCTTCTTCTTCTTCTTCTTCTTCTTCTTCTTCTTCTTCTTCTTCTTCTTCTTCTTCTTCTTCTTCTTCTTCTTCTTCTTCTTCTTCTTCTTCTTCTTCTTCTTCTTCTTCTTCTTCTTCTTCTTCTTCTTCTTCTTCTTCTTCTTCTTCTTCTTCTTCTTCTTCTTCTTCTTCTTCTTCTTCTTCTTCTTCTTCTTCTTCTTCTTCTTCTTCTTCTTCTTCTTCTTCTTCTTCTTCTTATTATTATTATTATTATTATTATTATTATTACTACTACTACTACCACTACTACTACTACTACTACTACTACTACTACTACTACTACTACTACTACTACTATTATTATTATTATTATTATTATTATTATTTTAATTATTATTATTATTATTATTATTATTTGTTATTAAAGGCTTTGGCAGATAATAATAGTTTTCCTTTTTAGATCATCTATCCCTTTTATGTGAATTTACTTCAGTTTAATGTGTGTTTGCATTTCCTGCAGACCATAGATCTTTTGGCTAGTGATTTATCAATTACATAGTTCTGTTTTTTTTTGTAAGCCATAGTGATTTTGTTTTCATATATTTCAGATTGCATTGTAAAAAAAATCATAATCTTCTCTCTTTGCTTGCATAAAGGTAACTTTAAGAGCCAGATCATAAATACATTTTTATGAGTGTTTAAGGAGCACAAGACATCTTTGTTTTGTCTTGATGTATTATTGGGTTAAGAAGAGATCACTTTGCACTGTTCATTAACTTCCATACAAGTTTATATTTATTAGAATCTCTAATTAATGAAAATGAAGTTGAATAGATAGATCATTGGCAGAAAGATCATGATAATTCCCTTTAATTGTAGGTGAGAAAACAAAATTATCTGCTGACATGTTTGATATACAACAATATTCACTTGCACTCTCAGACAAAGAAGGTTGGGGAATTTGGGTCAAACATTTTTTTTTAACCAGTATTTTTAAATTTAATAAAAATTATTCATAAATACATTCATTTTTGGCTAACATTTGTTTCTATGTTTTGTCCCTCAACTATCAGAATAATGTTTAAGATCTCTTTCTCTCCCTGAATCTAGTTGTCAGCATTTACATTCATCATCATTAACATTTTGATCACCAAAAGTCAAATTTTCTAGGTTGACAGTGGCCTAATTGCATCCTCAGTGTTAACAAAAAGTGGAGTGAAAAAATCAGTCAACATTTATATACATATAACATACCTGATACAGCAATTAAAATATAACAATATTACATTACACCTATAACCATATAAACAAGCTAAATGAAATGATGTTTTTTTTTTTTATAATTTTTATTATTATGTATCCTATATATATATATATATATATATATATTGTAACAGTCAGAATTCATATATCTCATTAACCAGTTGCATCTTCCCTACACTACAGTCAAAAAGCAGCACTTCAGGTGGGTTCAGGGTCTGCAATGCTGAGATCAAATCTAATAGATTGATTACACAACATATAACTATGCGATAAAGTATTTGTCACCACAATAGCAAACATCTTTTAGGCCACAGGGGTAAAGAAGATGCAAGAGATTCTAACTAATTCTATCACAACTAATATTATTATTAATATAATGAATGACATAGTTATATTCAATTTATTTCAACCTGAGACACTATGGATACAGGACATTAAGGAAATAGACATGAAGACATAGATATAAATAAAACTATATTTAATATTAATATAAATCTATTTACAGACTTGGAGTTTGATCTTAGTCAATACTCCTAACATGGCATGAGTTTACATTATTAAAACATTTCATTTGACCTGTCCCTTTGGGTATTTAATGGTAGCAAACTGTTATTTCATGCCCCAGACTAAATACATTAGCTATTGTGTGAGGTAAAAGTTGAACAAGATATATGGCTGCAAATTTACTTATCCCAACAATAGACTAATATATAAAGTTTTATATTAATAATTAATTCTACAGAGGGCCTGTTATTTGAGGGCTTGGGAAGTGAAATCATGAACAAGGCATAAAAGAATAATTAAATGGATGAGAGGTGGTATTAATAGAGATGCCATAGAATAATAATGGAGCATACTTTGAGATGCAAGCCAGGAGAAAAATGTAAACTCATGGGTGGGATTTCTGCCAGGGACCTTATGAGACCAGTCATAATCACAAGTCCAGGTGTACAGCAACTTCTGCCATTGTTACTACCCAACCGCATGACAGACTCAGCTTTTCATGGAAGCACTTTGAACTATGCCTTTCCATATGGAGCAGAATGATACCTTTAATCATAGGTATCCAGTGATTTCCCTGGCTTAAAATAAGATAAAAACTTTTGCATCACTCAATAATAACACCTATCATTGATAATAGAACAGGATTTATATTTAATTGCTAATAAATTATGACACACTCCCAAGTCTCACATTTATGAGTGATTAACTTACAAGCTCTCCACTAATATGAGATTGGTTGGATTATAAAGTTAAATTCAATGGATACCAATTGATATTAATAATAAAAGGGGTAAAGATTATAATTATAGCATATTGTTAAGTTAAGATATCTGCCCACACAAATTATGGTACACCCACACTCATAGCTAGTCATGAAAGTTAGATGCATCTCTGAAGCTAAGATAATTCATTAAAATATAAGAGAAATACATAGAATCCTCCAATAATAAGAGCAAATCTTTAATAATTTTAATGTTATTTTTGACAAAGATACATTATAATCAACACAGACATTATAACCTCAATACTGCTTAATCTATTAATAGATTAATATGTGTCAATATCTAAAGTACTAAGTATGCAATTATTTTACAATATAATGATCAAAATTGACAAACTATTTTATATTTAAGAATTTAGAAATTCTCTCAACAAGATTACCAGTAAAATCAAAAATAAATCTTTAAGGAAATCCTTCTTTGCAAGTTTTAATAGTCATAATCATCTTAGCTGATATGAAGACATTAGAATAATATTAAAAATATTTTACTCTATTAAAAAATTTTAAATTTGCATTTCCTTCATAATAAGTATTAACATATTTTCCTATTTATCATTATTTAATTTTTTGTCAATTTTCTTCCACAAATCTTATATTTCATAATGACAAATCTGGAAACTTTGTTGAGTTTTTCTTCATGAGAAATGGTCACATTGTTAACAAGTAATCTATTCTTAAGATGTCTCACATCAGCAGGATTAATAATAAACAATGTTCTACTTTTTAAACTTTTATTTAAAACCAATTGAATACAATTTTTTTGTTCATCATTTAAATTACTGGATTCCATAAACGAAATTTAATCAAAAATTATATTATTCAAATGAAAAGGGACAAAATTTCTAATTTTCTATCATTTAACTTAATATCAAAAAGGTTAAGAACTTTATTAATAGAATTGTCATTCTTAATAAGTACTCTATTACTAAAATAAACCTTATTATTTTTTTGCAAACAACTGTTTTAACTTTTGCTCATGCTTCCTATAATAAAATTTTGATCTACTTATTCTAAATTATCTAATAAAAAAATTTATGATAGAATAAATTAAAATTTTGTTTCTTATCTAAACTATTCACATTCTTTTTATATTTAGAAATAAATCTATAAAGGCTGATAAAAAATTTTTTCAAGAAACTATTTAAAATAGATGTTTGTAAATTCAAAACTAAATTATTTTTAAATAATTTTCTATTCTTCCTAAGACTCTATACAACTCTTAGAAAAAAACATAAAATTCTCTATATTTTTAATAAAATAAATCTGCCATCTTAAAGTTTCTATCCTATCATTTAATCTGGATATTTTTTAATTTTATTAATATCACTCATAGAAAAATTACTAATACCTAAATCCCTTAAACCCATAATACAATAAAAATAAAATAAAATAATAAACATATACAGTAAACTCACACTCAAACAAAATGCAATTATGTTTTTATTATTAACCTCATACCCAATAAATATTACAAAAAAAAAAAAATAAACAACACCAAAAGAAAATAAAAAAAAATTAAAAATAAATAAGCACAAACACAAAAACACCTAAAAATTTAAAATATATATATATATAACATTCAAACAGTACTTATTTAAAATATATATATATATATAACATTCAAACAGTACTTATGAAATAAGTAAAGAATCACACAAAACACCCCCCCCCACACACACACACATATATAACTCTTTACACAACATCAGAAATACTATTTAATATTTAAAGAAAATTCATAAAAATGTAAACATTTAAAGTCTAACAACTAAATTAGTCAATAAAATAACTAAAATTACCCCAAATTCAAAATGAGTCAAGTCTAATCAAACAAAAAACTCTACAACACAATTAATGGTTTCTCAGTTAAAACAGACTTCTCAATTGCAAAGGACTATAAACCATCACCAAATATATATCAACTATATTTATCCCACTTCTTAAGAAATATGGCATTCTTTTAATATTATAGGAACTCTTAAACAAGTTACTTGCTCAGAATCATACATTTTTAATAATAAAGATTTTTAAAATTCTTCTTTTTATTTTATTTCTTTCAAAGAAGACAATCTTAGCATCATCAAAACTAATAATATGGCATGTATGTCTTTTATAGATATACAAACAAAATTAAAATATTTATTTTTATGTAATCTCAAATTACATTGACCTATATATAATTATTTAAAAAACAAGGAATAATATACAGACTACTCTAAGAATAATATTCTGTTAATAATTGTAATAATGTGAAAGATGAAAAAAATATTTTTTTTTTTTGCATTAAGAATGCTTGGAAGTGTGGTATTATGTTGAATAATTTATTAAATAATACAAAGGTTTTTGATAGAAAAACTATTTCTGGAGTAGTGTATATTATATCTTGATTTTTTTTAACTTATACATAGGTCAAAATAGTTTGAGCTTAAATGAAATAATAAAATTTTATAAAAGTAGAGCTAAAAATGGAAATATATTAATTCCAATTTCTAATATTTATGAAAGAGACATCGGCCATATTATTTTATCAGTTTTTATAATGCAAAGTAGGGTTGTTTTTTTTAAATAAATAAAATAAATAGCATTGAAAAATATTTATTATTAAACTGTTTGTGTCTGAAGCATGTAACTTGTTTAAGAGATCTTTTAAAATTAACAGTGTTTGGGGGATAGTTAGATATTGTGGAAAGTATAGTGTATATTTGTTGATATATATTTTTAGTCCTTTGTACTGAGAAGTCTGGTTTAGGAGGTAAACTATTGTTTGTGTTGTAGATAGATTTATTTATTTCAATAATCATGTTCAAGTTTTAATTTGAGGTATTTTTAATTATTTTATTGATTAGTTTATTTTTAGACTTTTAATGTATATATAATAAAAAATGTTTATTTATTTTTAAGTTATAAATTTAATCCCTTTCAAATTACTATTCACTTGATACAATATACCAGTCTAAATATGTTTTTCATTTTTTAAAGTAGTCTGGAAATACTTGCAAAGTGATGCCTTTTAACATCTCTATCATTTTTACCACCACTTCTAAGTCTGAAAAAAAATTTTTTTTTCATTTGAGATATATAAAAAATTGTATGAAGCAAAATTGAGTGAATATTGTTGATAGATAAGCTGGATCATGTTGAATTTAATAAAAAGTGTTTCATACTCAACACTTCGAGGGATGGCATTTTGTGGGGGTGGAACTTGCAATCTTTTCTTTGTCACAAAACAGAATGTTTTCATTTTATTGCATCACATAAATGTTTCAGAAGTTGCAAATAAAATGCATGACCAATACAAAGTAAATTTGAGAGAAAAAAAGCTGTTTGTATAAAAAAAAATCAGCATCATTTTGACTTTGAGCTTCACTTGCAATGATTTTTAGGGATATGGTAAATTTAACATTTTAATTAAACCACTTATAAACTTGTGTTTTTATGAGATCAGCTTTCTTGTAATCTGTTTTAAGCATTACAACTTTTTGCTTTGTTTTCTGTAAAGGAAAACAGAATTTCACATTGTTAAACTTTTCAGCTATTATAAAAAAATGACAAAAATGTACTTTACAAACACAGTGTTATCATTTGGCCGATTGATGCAGAAAGGTCCCTGAAAGAAGCATATACTATACCAGGTGTGCAAACCAGAGAATGGTTTCAGTTATTTTTGGGTTCCCCCTCTTTATATATATATATATATATATATATAAAGAGGGGGAATATATATATATATATATATATATATATATATATCTATAGGCATTTTCAGCCACAACTAAAACAACCCTAAACGAAGGCTACTATGTTGAGGTGCCAAAAAACCCTGACAACCTGTAATCTTACCATTGGTTGATTTTCATCACCATTCAAACCAAAACATGGTAAAGAACATCCAATAAGCTGACACCATAATAACTATGGATTTTTATATCTGGGAGAATGAGTCTTCTTACGGACAAAATATGCCATAAGTATGAGTAATAAACATCTCAAATGTTTATTGAATCTAAATATCAGATTCTTATATAATTCAAATCTCAAGATTCTTATTTTATCCATATCTAAGAGTTTTATTCCTATTTAATATAATAAATAATTATTTTGTTTAACATTTAAATACATTTGAATGGGATATCACATAGGTTTTCATACACAATATATTCCTTTATTTTCTTCTTATATTTTATAATCTTATATCTTATTTTTAAAATAAATAAGAAAGTTAAAATAAAATGTATTTAAATATCTGAATACTTCAAATAACCTTTGGATATCAATAAAAATACTCTCAAAATATTTAAAGTTTTTCTCTTATGAATATTCATCTTCATATAACTTATGGGTAAATCTTATTTAAATATCTTAATATATAGAACTTATACCAAGCAAAGTAAAAATAATGCAGTAGGCAGTAAGGATACTTTTTATGCCACCAACTACATCATTAAATACACTTGTAATAAAGGTAAACAACATAATATTTTATTTTAAATAATTCAGGTATAAAACAATAATAAATGAATAAATAATTTTAATGTGAATTTAAAATGTATTCTTAAATTCAACAATGTTTAATATTTTTGGATAAATTGGTGTGATTTTGACAACAGAGACAAATATGTTTAATAAATAAGAAAATTTTTATTTGCAATATGACAGTTTATAATACCCTATAATAAATTAATACAATAAGCAGAATATATAGCAGTACAAACTACTGGCTAAAGTAAAGTATATCCCTCAAGTTAATCATTGTAAAGCAACAATAATTACATTTACGTTGCATTTAAGAAGATCTCACAGTTTATTTGAAAGACTAACCAATTACAATTATTTACATAGAATAGCAAAAATATGCTTTCAAACAGGCGACTAAAAGATGATAATTAATTTATGATACTAGCAATATTTAAAATCAATGGATAAATATATTTCTTAAAATGTTACTAACATAACTGACTACTAAATAAAATAATTTATACAAGTTTTATTTATTTATGCATATGAGAAGCAGAATAATAAAAATCTCAATACTCTCAATGAATTAATATACTGAAAATAACTTGCAGTAGAACTAAACAATTTCATAGATGTACATGCCTTAAATGTACTCTATATTTACATGAATTTTTATTTTTTTAAAAAGCACACTTCTACACCTTTGATAAATCTTGTTATATTCCGAATCAATAAGTTTTACACACACGTATATATAAATATATACAAATTGTCATTTGGGTTATTTTCCTTTGATAATCATTTTTGGAAGTATATAAAGCAAAAATAATATAAATATATTGACATATATCATGTATACATAGAAAACCTTATTAATGTCAAATATATATCTTTTTTTAAAAATTATTAATTCACTTTTAATTTAGATAATTGTGATTGTTCCATGCATTTTTTTTTTTTTTTGCTTTTTTTTTAAAAAAAATCTGCTTTACTTGTTATTAAACTATTTAATTTCTCTCACCAATTCCTTGAATAAAAATATCATAAACGAAAAGCATTGACAATAAAAATATATCTACACTAATTCTATTCTTAGAAGACCTCATTTTTATAATATATAATAAACTCTTTTTAATTAAACTTTCTCTGTATTTGTTAACATTTTCTATTATTCTTATCTTAAAATGAGAATGATTGCGTTTTTAGAATTTATTTTTTATATAGATTCCTGATCAATAAATATCAACATTCGATTATTTATTTTTTAACATGTATGTATATTTAAAAGTGACAAAACAAAAACAGAAATTTGCAAATATAAATTAAAGAAATATAAAATTTAGAAAAACAAAATTGAAAATACAATGATTATAATAGAATTGCACAATTTTAGAAATGCAGAAGAAAGATGATATATTATAGCTAGCTATTATTTTCAGAACATATAAAACTGATGAGAATCTGACAAATATTATATAAGTTGCATCAAATTTCATTTGATCGACTCATATTAGTTTAAAACTTTTGCTTTTTATCTAAGAATAGATATTTATTTATTTATTGATCAATATTGAATAATTAATTGATAGATTGGCTATAGTATGTTATTTAAAAAAAGTTTATTCTAGATTGAAAATTTTGTATTTACTTGAAATTTAAATTCTACATGAATTTAAATCTCAGTTTATAGATATTATAGGCAAATCATGTGTTTAATATGCTGTATTGGCTAATATAAATATATCATGTAATATAGAATAAATGCATAAAAACATTTATTATAAAATTCTGTGTATTTTGCATATAGAAAAGTCAAATTAGCTGACTAAAAAACTGTATGAACAGAACACTTTATATAAAATGGTTTAGGTATCAACACTAGTTTATTAACCTTTCCTGAGAATCATCCATGACAGGATGGTTCATGGCTTGAAGTCACTCAAAAACGTCAATTTTTAGCTATGGTAGTGTTTCTACGCTTATTTTAAAGCTTAAAATGTATGTAAGATGCTGCCCTCTCTAGAATTATTTTACAAGTAAAAAATCAATACTTTCCTAGATGCTGGTTGGTTGGTTCACATTTCAAACAATAGAAGAGCATCTGACAATAATTTTCACTGCTCCAACTTCTGTTTTGACTTTGAAAATGAAAATTAATGTATTAAAACGTTTTTTTTTATTTTTCATACATATTATGAATTATTTTCATAAAATATGCTGAAAATATAATTATTTTAAATAAATAATAAGATTTTAGTAAAAAATTATATACTTTTACATGAACATAAATTGAAAATGAAGCCAGCATTAACAACAATTTTGACTCCTGTCAACAATTTTCATCACTCCAAGCTCTTTATTTTATTTTCAAACAGAAATGAATAATTTTGAGTATTTTTCCAGCATTTATTTACATATTATAATGTATTTTGGTAACATATACTGAAAATATAATTATTTTAGTAAAATAATAAGATTTTAGTAAAAAATTCTTTGCTTTTACACTAATACAAATTGAAAAAGAAATCAATGATGTCTGCAGTACTTTCTAATTTGTTACAAATTTTCTTTTTAGGTCTTCTGCTATCAAATATTTTTTATAATTATAAATAGAAATTTATTTTTGAAAAAACTTTCATTCACTTTCATAATCTGACAAATTATTAATATACTTTTTACAAATGAAACTAAAACAAATATAATATTAAAAGATTAATATATTTTTGCAGCTGAGTTTATTAATTGACCAATCAAAAGTTGTAAAATTTTAATTCACTTGGCCAATGAAAATTAAAAAAAAAATTTCAAGGAAAAGGTTAACGCAAAAAACTAACAGTTTTTAGAATTATTTGTGAATAATTTGGCAATTGAGTTCTTGAATGTCACATGATTTTCTAAGCAACTAAACTCAACATTATTTAATTAGAATGACCATGATATTTGATCCAAATCTAGATTTATTATTAGTATAAAAGTTTATAATTCTGATAAATTTGATTTTTAAAATTTAAGAATAAAGCAGCAGGAAAAAAATAATAATCAAAATACTATTTAAAACTTAATACATTGAAAAGTTGTGAACCATTAATTTAACCAATAAATATAGTTGAGAGTTATGCAGACTGGCATACAACAAACAGAAATCTATCTAAGAGACTAATTATAAATCATAAAGTATTATCAATATTTAAAGTGCTATTGCATAGCATAATATACAAATAGTAAATAAAGATATGTAAAACATAAAGGTAAAAATACCTGTAACAGTTCCTCATAAAAAAACTGAAAAAAAAGCAGAACTCACCAGAGTTTCAATTGTCAGGTAGTAAAAAAATTGTCTAGTCATCTTATTTTGCTTTACTCTCTAACTAGGAATATATAGATAGCCATTTATTATCTAATATTGGATGGTTAGTTGTCTGTGGACCAACTATGTGAGCAAAAAATTCTAAACATTTTGAAATGAATTTCACTTAGTCCAATTTGAAACCCTAGTTATAAGCATCTAAGGGAGATACACTATATCTGCACAAGACACACACACACATATATATAAAATGTTCATTAATTAAAACAAAATTGTAATTATAATAAATGTAATGATAAACTATTATAAACAATCCTTAAATCTGCAGAAGTACTTTTGGTTAACTTCTTAAACCTGCCTCAACTGACATCGAATTAAAAAAATAAAAAAATAAAGCAGAAGCAAACAATGTCAATTCAAATCCCATGAATCTCATATTTCAATGTTAGCAGCTTGTCTATTTATTAAATGCATTTTATTTCTATTTATAAAAATTGCCTCTTTAATTTGTATAAATATGAATAAAATACATTTAATAAATAGTGAAGCTGCTAATATTAAAATACGAGATTCATGGGATTTGAATTGATGAAATTTGCTTCTGCTTTGTTTTTTTTTTTTTAAATTTAATGGCAGTTGAGGCAGGTTTAAGAAATTAACTGAAAGTACTTCTGCAGATTTAAAGATTGTTTATAATAGTTTGTTACCTTTAAATTTATTATTTTTATTATATATATATATATATATATATATATAATAATAAAAATATATAAATTTAAATATATATATATATATATATATATATAATAAAAATAATAATGGGTGGATTGCTCTACCATATTTATCAGGCACATGTAATAAAATAGAACAAATTTTCTCAGATAAATTTAATGTCAGATTCAGAACCCTTATAAATTTAAACAAGCTTATTAATGACACAAAAGACAACAGCAAATGTGGTCTATGCTATAAATCACAGCCAAAAAGACTTCCCATATGTATATTATAGTGAGATGAGGACAAATTTTTGAATGACCCAACATTTACTAATGTATAGAAAATTTATGATAAAGTCTAAAGCTATTATTTTATTGGTCTCTAATCATGAAAGAGACTGTGGCATAGTTGTGATCTGAGTTTGTTAAAATTATGTGCAAAAAAAGAAACAATCACAAACATAAAATAAAACAGGCATAGTTCATTACACAAAGTGAATACATAATGAACAAAAATTAAATAGTATTCAAATCAGCAAACAATTAATGCTCTCAACAGATTAACTTATGAATATGACATGAAAGCATTGAAAGTATATTTGGTACAATAAATCTTACTAAATTTTTAACTGTGTATATAATACAATTTATAAATATAATTAAAATACCATTATCACAAAACTTCAGGAAAACACTAAATTTTTAATATTTAAACTCTGTTTTAATAATTTATATATATAATATTTTCATGCTTATATGATAAAAATAAAGTTTTATTTGGGTTATATTTTAACCTTGACAATAATGAATCTTATTTCATTGAAACATTGGAAATTAAAACAGAATAATACATGATATAACCCAAGTAAGACTTTATTAATGTCTTCTATAGAATAATTATTGTAATAAAATTATAATAAAAATAATAAAGTATAATGGTGATAATATATTTTATAAAAAGGTATAATAAACCCAGAAGTTCTTTTCATTACTTTCTTCACCTTTTGCAACTGAAAAACATTTTAAATTAAGAAGAATTAAATACCATCATGTTTATATTTCAAGATTCATGAATTTAACATTTTCAAATTATTAATTAAAGCAATTGGTTTTCTACTTTTTCTTTTATTATGGTGACTCTCATCATGAAGAATCTTAATGTTTTCCAGATGGAAACTCGTATATTTTTCATGATTTAAGAAAACCAATGTTATTATTAAATCATTATCTATCTTATTTTTATATATTTACATAACAATTGTTTTTTTTTTTAAACTTTTCCTCAAGACTATATCTCAATTCACTTTGTGTAAAGCCTTGCACTTATAAAAAATTTGATATATAATATTCTTTTTTGTTTCATAGGTATAATATTTTATTAATTACATACCAATATATTAACATTAGGTGGAATACAAAAGAAAGCATTATATAAATGCTGCACAAATTTAAAAAAAAATAGCTTAAATAGTTGAAACATATAGAATAGATACCCATTTTATATCATTAATTTTCTGGTTATTTAAATTAGTATACTTTTCTCTAAATCTACATAAAGTACAATAAATTTATTAATTGTTATATCAAATTTTAATCAACCCTTATGTAATTATTTCAATGTTATGTGATTTTTCATTTTCATAATGTCATAATTTCCTATTATGAAATAGAAAAATATATACAACTTGCAATCTTGTGTACAACTGGCACTTTTTATTTACACTATATTTAATCTCTTTCTTGAAAGATTTAATTATGAATAAATGATTTAGTAGATTACCATTTTTATAATATACTAATTAACTTATTTAATTACTTTATCCTGTTCTTTTTCAACTGATATTTCAAATCATTTACTTTGTTCTATTTATCCACAAAAAAAATTATATTGTGCTTGTGATAGTATAAACTGCCTTCTGGAAAAGTTGAACTAATTAAAGTGTTTGAAATAGGAAGTTGAAAAGAAAAGAATAAAAAATATAAATGTTTTGATTTTTTTCATGTTACAAAAAAAGATAGTTTACAAAATTATAAATGTTAATCATATTTTTGCAAGAAAATGATTATATTATAATCAAAAATAACACTTATGAATAAGAAAATAATTATTGATCTTTTTACTTCACAATGAGAAACTGTGTCATTATAAAATTAATAAATCATATAACATTGAAATATTTACATAAAATTTGATTACTGTTGGATATAATAATAAACAATTTTTTTTATTATACTTTATGTCAATTTAAAAAAATTATATTAATTTAAAGGAGCATAAATTTAATGGTAAAAATGTAATATCTATTCCATATGTTTCAAATGCTGAAGCTATTTTTTTAAAAAAAATATATATGTAGAGATTTATATAATGTTTCACTTCATGTTCCACCTAATTTTAATAGATTGGTAAATGATTTTAAAAATATTTTACCTATAAAATAAATAATTAGTATTGTATATAAAATTTTATGTAAGTGCAAGGCTTAATACATAGAGGAATCAGCATGTAATCTTGACAAAACGTTAAAGAGCATCAACCATTATATAAACATGTAAATAATAAGAGAAATAATAATTTAATAGTGGCATCTGTTTTATTTGATATAGAAAAAGCATGTTCAATCTGTAAAATACTAAGATCTTTCATGAGGAAAGAAAACATAATAAAAACATTGTGGAAGCAATTTTGATAAATAGAAATAGGATATCTTTAGTTAAGAGACAATATGCAAACACTAAAATTTATGAATCTTGAAATATAACATAATGGCATTTACTTTCCTAAATTTAAAAATAAATGGCTTTCAGTTAAAGAAGATTAAGAATTTAATTGAAGGTACTTCTGCAATTTAATATAATTATTTATAAAATATATTATCTCTGTTATATTTTATTTTTGTTACAATTTTATATTTATACATGCCTGTGTGTATGGTAATGTTTTTGGAGGGTTTCTCTTGGTAAAAAAACAAGAAGAAAGCTATTGGATGTTTATAAATGAAAAAAAAATTATTTTGATCACTATTGTAGTCATTTATTTTATCGAAGTAAGTTTTCTGATATTTTAATAATAACTATTATTTTATTTAAGAAAAGAGTTAATAAATTTCACAGGAAAGATTTGAGTCTAAGTTTATATAGTATTTTTAGAGCAATAATTTATTTTTCTACTCCAGAGTCATTTATTATCAGTTTGATTTAACCAATAGGCACCAGATAGTAGTGCTATATATATATCTATATATCTATAGATTAGCTAATAGCCTTTAGTCTGTGTTTATAAATCCATTATTCTAACACTGTACTAAACCACATATAGCAGTTTGAATAATAAATAGAACTTATAAATATTGTACTGGCTAAGACCAAATGCTTAACTCAAAGTCATTTTAGGAGTTTATTTGATTATCATTTAAAAATTAATTTATTTCCATTTTTTTCTCACTAAAACTCAGAATCAATGTTAAATAAATAGATTTTTTACTAAAGGCCTTTATTTAACATGCACTAAAAAGCAAAAAAAAAAACTATTTTTTTCGTTGACAATTGGTATTTTTGGATTTAACTTGAAATAAAACCATGAGGAAAGTCCAGAAATTAATTAAGTTCAATCCCTTGTTATGAAAAATAGGGATTGACAATTAATTTCTGGACCCTCCACATGTTTTTATTTCCAGTTAAATCTAAAATCTCAATTGAAGTTATAAAAACATTTTTCTTTGCTTTTTAGTACATAGTAAACATAATAATTTAATATAAAAAAATCTCCATTTATTTTTAATTTTTTGGTGGAAATGTAAAACTACATTATACTTTAAATTGACTTAACACTTATAGTTGGATATATATATATATACAATTGGTGTTTTTGGATTTATACTTATATATATATATATATATATATATATATATATATATATATATATATATAACCTAAATATATCTGCCATATGCTAATATGCATACTCCTTATGCATTTATCATATTTAATATGTGGATATAATAATAGAGGTGTATAATAAATTATTAAATGACTAACAATATAAAAATATCCTTTTTACACAAAAAGCATTTGACACTTTTATTTTGAATTGGAAATTTTTAAAAAAATGTTTGCCAAAATTATATTGTAAATTAGTATAATTTTACCTTAAATTGATTTGACACTTATAGATTATATATATCACAGAATATTTTTGCAAAAAGTTAATATGTATACTCTTTATGTATATATCACATTTAGTATGTGCATATAATTATATATATAATAAAGCATTAAGTAACTCACTTTTCTGTTGAAAAGTGCTTGACATATTTTCTTTTTTTGAAATTTTTTTTTTTTTTAAAAAAAAAAGCTTCTATCTTAAATGAAGCTTACAATTGAATCCAAGGAAATTGGGTGCATTATTTAAAACATAATAAAGTTCTAAAGCAATTTTAAAATTTGGTATATCAATATTTAAATTTTTTTAGTCATTATTTTATATCTAAAAAACTAAGTCACCTACTTAAAATATAATTCCCTATTAAAAATGTACAAAATTTCAACAGTTTATTTTGAATTTAAAGCTATTAAACTTCAATTTTAAAATAATAGTATAACTTTCAATTGAAACCAATACTGCCCTCTGATGAGTTCTTACTTAAAACATATTGAAGTTCTATAAATGAATTGTAAATTTGATATCAAAATATTCAAAATTTACATATCCACTGATTCATATCTAAAAAGAAGTAAGTCATCTACTTAAAATCTTATAGTCACATATTGCTTTACCTGCTATTTCTTTTTTATGTACAAAATTTGACACAATTTTATTGAATTTAAATCTACTAAACCTTGATTTTAAAATTTTATTCTAACTTTAATTATAAAAATGATTGCAATAAACATACAACCAAACAAATAGATATTGCAATTTAAATAAAAGCATTTAATAAAAATATCTATCCTTTAAAAATAATTATGTTATTATAATATCAAAAAAAAATTGTTAAGCTTATTTAGCTGAAAGATGCCCATGTTCATTGTATTTGAGAAACATTAAAATAAACTGTAAATTTTGTGAATTTTATTATTATAGTCTTAAATTTACATAATTAAAATGTGTAATAATATATCAAATATATGTAAAAAATATACTTCTTACTATTTAAATATAATCAAGATATAAATAATTAGAGTAGTATAATCTAATGGTTCACTGAATGGTAGATTCTGTAATATTAGATCAGCAGAAGTGTCAGAGTTGAGCTTAGATTTAGTTTCTTATTTTATGATTTCATTACTCTAACCTTAAAAAGAGCATAAAAATATTTGGTAGTGATTAATGATCTCACACTAAGAAAAGGGATTAAATATTTTATATTATTGATTTATACATAAATCAATTGCAGTTTTTTTTAAACTTCTGTAATTAATATTAAGGTTCAAACATGGGAATGAGTATATATATATATATATATTATTTTGCCTTATATTAATAGTCTGATAACAAATACAGATGCATATATTTTTATTTTAATAGTGGGTAAATTGTTTGTGTAAACTTGAAAAGAGACTATATCATAAATCAATTTGTACTCACTTTTTATATAGGATTAATGCTTTTTATTTTCACATTAAACCATAATCTGTTGTGTGTTTTATATTAATTTTGTGATATGTACTTTTAAAAAATATATATTAATAAACATTTTATAAAATAAAAATCCCAAATGTTATTTTGTCTTTACTATAAAATTTTTTTGGACATTATAGGGTTAAATTTTTGTTATAAAATACAGTCAGATTATAGTAAGATTTTTGAAATTAGTAAATAATTATCTGGTTACAAAATAGGTGAGTTTATGCACTTTTTGCTGACAGAAATTACAAAAACATAATGCGTTTAAATGATCACTCTCATCTAATTGTTGTTAACTTTTAAAAAAAAAAAAACATAATATACCCTAACCATTATTGCGAAAATATTACTAATTAACTATTATATCTCTATGCATTATTTGAGAATAATTAACACAATTATAAAATAATTTAATTATCTTATAATTACTAAAGTGTATGCTTTGATATATTGAGCAACAGCAAAAGAGCAATTTTAGAAAGGTGCAAAAATTATTTAATGATGAGTTAGAGAATAAATATAACAGTTAATTTTATATTCACTTTTGTGGTATAGAGATTAATGCGTCTACTTGTCATTCCCAAAACTCAGATTTTTAATAAATCCAAATGACCTTGTAATTTTTGTGAAGGAACAAATTATTTTTTAGGTATCTGGTTTATATCCAATGAATTATGGATTATATTAATAACAAATTTATTTATGTTGATCAGATGAACATCAATGAGTTGATTGTAAACAAAAATATGATTGGAAAATGATGCAGAATTTACTATTAATAAAGACAGTTTGTACTCCTATGGGTACTGAATCCATGGCTTATTTTTTACTTCTCTATATAGGATCTTAATATAAAGGTTATGCAGTTACTTAATCGTCTATAATATGAAATTTGGATCTAAATTAGTCGAACTTTGAATTTTTTTTATAAATTAACCAAATTATCTTATGAACAGGCTTATCATTTTTTTAATTATTAACTGTCCTAAAACTACTCAGAGAGGTATAACAGTAACGGTAGAGATGATATCTATGTATTATTAGTTAGGAAGCAAAAATCCAATGGATATTTATGTAAATGTCAATGCTCTGATTGAATATATATATAAAATTGCAATGTGTTATGGTGGACGTGATGTCATATTGTTAAATTCATATGTAATTTTACTATTGATAGCTTCTAAAATACCAAACAAGAATGATACTTAATGTGAATAATTTAAAACAATAAAAATAAATGGATTATTTGACTTCTACTTATTAAAAAAAAACTATTAAATAAACATGTTAATGATTAAAATGTTATATATGTGTGAATATGAATATTTATGTATATTTGTATCAGTATACATATTAAAGTAAGAATATGTCTATAGAGACATTACCATAGCAATAAAAGTAATAAGAAAGAAAACATATTAATATTTTGTTTTTATCAATATTTATTTTTGCTTTTTCTTGTAACAATATAAATATATACATTCACATTCTTTGTCAGAAAACCTCTAAGAATAACATGGTTGATTTATTCCTAGATGCTCAAACTAATTAAGGCTACTTTCTGTGCCAAATACTGGGATAGGGGTAAAGTTAAACTCAAAGCAAAGAAAAATATGACATTTGTAATTTACATACCTAGTCAGAATTACATTTTAATAATCTTTATGATTAATAAATAAAAATCAATTAATTATAAGTATTAAATAACATATCACTAAACATATACCTTTCATGAATTGTCAGAATAAAAGCATCTAATTAATGGATTACTGAACTATAATTTATATTATGAATAAAGTACATTTAAGCATCTTTATGACCTCTACGTTTAAGTAAGATATAAGATAATCTATAATTGCCATATTAACCTAGTCCAGTGTTTCCCAAAGTGGGAAGTACCACCCCCAGTGGGCAGTGAAGACTTCTAGGGGAGTGATAGTGGATTCAGAAGCATGGGGGGGGGTGTTTAGGTCATCTAGCCTTTTCTTCAGATGCACTGATCATTGGCTTTAACACTCTCTCAAACTGCTAATTTTTACATTATCTTGCCAATTTTATGGTTATTTTATAAATTGTTTATGTGCAAGAATATATAAAAAAGAAGGATAGTCAGAGTAATTGTAAATGTTTTGCATATTTTTGATGTTTTATTCTCTATTAACAAGTTAAAAAAATGCCGGTTATTATTGTATGGCTAGTTTTAAATTTTACTAATAGATAGAAGTGGTCATCCTGTGCATTATCTTTTTTGTTAAAAAATAATGTCAGCTGAGAGAATCTAAAAATTTGTCCTATCTCAGATTTGTTTTTTTTTTTAATCTTATGTAAAGATGGAAAAAGCTATTTCCATTGTATTAAAATTAGAAACTATATGTAAAATGGAACTCCTTGAGGAATTAAAAGAGTCTGAGTGGAAAATGAAAAAAGTGAAAGATAAAAATATATAAAAAGCTATATCAATTGTGTTATGATCAATTATCCAAGAAATTGGAGATAATGACTGTAATAGTGACAGAGAGGTGCTCAATTCGTATTGCTATAAATGTGCTATAAAAGGTTTTCAGCAGGTGATGTAGGGGTCTCTTCTGAGCTTATTGTTTTCCTTGTTATGTTTTCTTTGCTGGGCAGTTAAGGGTTTTGCTGAACTAAAAAAACATTCTAGTTGTAAAGCAGTTGAGAACTTTATGAAAGAAGGCAGAGCTGAGCCTAGCTTCAAATTATAGTCTATCCAGTATTGTGTGATTGACTCTTGGTTGGCTGCTGTTGCTTTTATAAAGATTTCTAGAAAAAGCTGGAAAATATTAAAATGCCTAAATTTTATCATTAAAATGCTAATGCAGTAAACTCCCAATGTTAGAGCACCAGCCAGACTCCTACACTGTTGTCATGTAACCACAAATGCTAGCTGATGATGATGAACATCTTAATACCTATATTTTTCTGTGATTAAGGGAAAAACTCACTGCTTTGTTGTCATGGGTATCTTAAAAGTTACTGTCTGGAGATGGTTAATGGAAAGAAACCAGAAGGAAGCTGGATGGTATAATTTTTTTTTATTATCATTATGTCTTGTTGCTATAAATTTTGTTGTATTTTTTTGTTATTTGTACTTTTTTTTTGTTTCTTTATAATTATTATTTGATTTTTCTACATTAAAACAGTTATATTAAATTAATTTTTGGAATGCTTGTGTGTATGCTGAGGCATATATATTGTGACTTTTTGATTAGTTCACCGTAATAAATCACTGTAATAAATTACCGAAATAAATCACCTTAATAAATTACTGTAATAACATGTACTTAATCATCCAAAATTTTAAATTTTAAAAATATAACTGGCACTAATAACCTGATAGATATTAATAGAGACTGAAAAAGATATTATAAACATATTATTGTTTGTATTTGTTTGTGATTGTTTTTTTAGGTCTATAAATAATTTTATAATAATATATTTTTTTAAAATAATTATAATAATGAAAGATCGATAATTTTAATAGCTTAATAAAATATTTTTATAAAGTTGACTAAATACATTATTTTATGTTAAAATTAAAAGGTTGAATTTAAATAGTTTTGAAATATTATTTTTTATGTTAAAAATTAAAATGCTCAGTAATTGAGACAGCTTTCACATAATATTGGCTGAGAGGATAGGAAAAAAGAGGAGGAAAAAGAAAAACAAATGAGCCAGTAAGTAATTAAGTCATCAAAAATATTTGATAAAATTCAGGCGATTATAAAGATAATTTTGTGCTATAACTGTAATTTAATTTATAGTAATAAAAATCAAGATAATATGTGTTGGATAAACAATTATAAATGCAGTAAATAATTAATTTCTTCTCCTGTCACAAAGTCATAGTTTAGGAGATCAAATTACAATTATAAAAAAATGCTAATGTAGGAAAAGTTGCCAGTGAATCTTTTATTATTATGGTGAATAGTCAAATATAAAAGGATAATATTGATTTATTTTAAGTGGCTAGGAGTTGGACAGTCTTTCATGTAAGTGAAAACAGTACATTTATCTATCCTTTGTTACATATTTAAAAGATAATTTAACTTTATGATATAAAGAAAACTAAAATAAAGTCAGAATAACTTACAGAAATGTGGAAGACAAATAATAGTGATAATAAGTAAATTGATTTACATTATTAAAACTGATCCTACAATATTTTTAAGAAAGTACATTTATAGTAGTGTAAATAGGAATAATTTTATTTAACTGACTTATAAATATTTATTTGGAAGAGTCAATAATAAATGCAAAATAACTCATAGGAGTTAAAATTGTCCCAAAGAAAAGAAAATATATATATTATGAGATTGATGTCAATAAACGGGAATATAAACATAGAAATAAAACAACGAACTTATATATGTTAAATGGTTTTGATCTATACTTTAAAAACACTTGAATAGTTAGTTATATTTGACATAATCCATTAATCTATCAATTGCAGTTAATTTATAATAATGGTATATGAAAATCTCTGATTATTAAATGGTTTCAGAGAATATTTAAACTTTAAAAATAATAATAATAATAATAATAATAAAATCCTCGTTTTATTATAATTGCATCGTTTTTCAAATATTGAAGAGGCAATCTATTAGATAATTGACAAATGCGTTCAAAGTCCTGACGTGGAAAAAAATCTGAATTATCTGCTTTACATACTAGAAGAAAATCTGAACTATCAGTTTTACATATGTATAAATAAATTTAAAAAAAACAACAACTAAATAACAATTTTTGATTCTTTGGATAGGAATTAGATAATTATGAACTTTATATTTTTTTTTGTTATGAAGTTAATCTTCATTATGTTAAGAATTGTTTTATATGTTTAATGTTTTAAGTATAATTTTAGATATATTCCAAATGAGAACATTATAGATGCAAAGTAAATAGAAGAATGAAATGGGTAAAATAATGTTCTAAGTTTTATTATAAAATCATATCAAGGTAAGATTAATGTATGATATATTTTAAAATGTAAGTTGATTAGTATAAGGTAATGCTAAAGAACCAAGTAATATAATAGTGAAAATAACCAAATGTATGATAATGAAATGTGAAGAAAAGTAATCTGAAAGGATTAAAGATGGGTGGATGATAAACTATATGATACAATAAGTAAACTTGTGATCCCAAATTAAAAATAAATAAATAAATATTGACTATTGTCAAATTATACTGACACTTTGTTTTGTAGTATATCACCAGGAGATTAGGAAAATAATTAGTGGAAAGTTAATATTATTATATAATTATGCTGATTTATTGTGTGATGTTTGCCTGTGATCCTTTTTATAGTTAGATAGGTTGTCATTCCAGGGGATAGTCAATATGGTAAATTGTAATTTCCTGAAGAAATGATAAGAACATAATGAGGTTAATCTAAATTACACTCATATATGTAGTCGGAGGTTTTAATGTGAGGAATTTCCATAAGATGAAGGTGATAAAATCCACAAGAGCTTAATGGAAAAGCTTGGATATTAAGATAGTATCATGAGGAATAAATGATTACTTGCCATGAGAGCCCACCTTATTTGGAAAGGTAAATAAGACCTCCATTGTATATTTGTAGCATTTAAGTCCACATCAGTTTCTTATCTACAGAATGTTAATTATAAAGAAAATAAGGTAGGCATAGTATATAGGTGGATTTATAAAAAGAGTATAATGTTTTATCTAAGTGTGTAAAATTGTTTAAATGGAAAATAAAAATAAATACAAAACAAAGGTTGCCTTAAGTAATTAATTTTAAGGAGACCCTATATGAAAATAAAAACAAATGGGATCAATAATGAAAACAAACCAAGAAAAAAATGAATGGAATGAGTGATGATCAAATAGTATTGTATCTTTGTTTTTATTATGTATATTAATTTCATAGATTTTTAGGTGATAAAAACAATCACATTCTAACAATATGTGATGTGGTTGTTTTTGGCATTCATAAGGATAATAATAATATATATTTTAAATAAGAAATATACATAAAATATGGAATCTATAGTTTAAAAAAATTAATAATAATAATAACAATATTATTCGCAATGATTTTTGGAAATTTTAAAAAAAATAGGAAAAATATATTCCTATAATTTTTAAATTTTATTGTTTAGTAGATAGGAGTCCACGTTTCTCATTATTGTATATAATTGTACAAATTTTAAAGAAATTATATGTGTTATATTTTGTTGTTGTTATACATACTATTCAAAATTCTGTTAATAATAATTGTTATTCATGTAAATAAATTGATATAGTAAATACAGTGGTTGAGTGAAGTCTTTGTTTCAATTTGGAATTATTTTTACCACTTTGTCATATCCAAATACACAAATTATTGGGAGTATTATATAGAACAAAATTGATAGATATAATTGTTTATTAAATTCAATCATAATTAATTGAATGACAACATTTAATAGCATTATAGTTTTAATTTAAAAATGGTCATATCTTTATAGTCACATGGAAATTTCTTATGAAAATATATTTCAGCTCATTTCAAATACCTTCAGAAGAATATATGAATATCAGTTATTGATATGAGAATATTTTAGACAATTTAATTAATGTTAACAGGGTATATAAAACCAAGAAAGTTGATTATTTAGCTGACTAATGTGTAAATGAAAGTTAGTTTGAATAATGATTATATTTTAAGATGATAATAAAAGTAGTTCATTTTATAAGTAATAGTTAGTTATAAGTTATAGTTATATTAATTGTTAGAAAATATGATGATGATTTATAATTGGCATTTATTATTCTTGTTAAAAAGATATACTAATTCTAATGAAATGAGTTGAAATATATTATAATGTTAGATGTGGTTATGATTAAGATGGTTGGATCTTAGTAAAATTCCTCTTATTATTCAATTGTCTTAAATAGAGGAATTATTATGTTATCATAATGGAATATTTAAGAACCTTGACATATGCATAAGGTAGTAGTAGTTATTATAAAATATATAACTTTAAAATAGATTTTATTAATTTCATGGGATTAATTCAAGATGTCATGGAAATACTTATATATATATATATATATATATATATATATATATATATATATATATATATATATATATATATATATATATATATATATATATATATATAACCCACTCTCTTGTAACTGTCTTTGTAAATCTACCTTAGTAATTATTTGATTGATAATTATAATCAATTGTTGAGTTTCATGAAATAATATTTTATATGATTTATAGTTTAATTTTAGAGCTAGGCGGTAGATAGATTCAAAGGGTATAGTAAGAAATGTGGAGATCCAGAGTAAACAGGTCATAGTGGAAAGAAAGGTTTTGATGCTCAATTGTCTAGCCATATTATGGTCTAATCTTAAAAAAAGAAAGACAAATTAGAAAGTATAATAATGTAAAAAAAAATTTTGTTGTTGTATAAAATACACACATAAGAAAAGGAAAGGTTACAATATATATATCATCATTATCAACTATTATCAATCCACTGCAGGATGAAGGTCTCTCCAAGTTTAATCCATCTTCTCTGATCTTTAGCTGCTCTTCTCCACATCACCCCTGCACACTTTCTTATTTCATCCATCCATCTCACATGTGGTCTCTTTCTGGGTCTTTTACAATCTCTTGGAATCCAGTTTAAAATTTCAATTGTCCATCTATTATCATCTCTTCTAACAATATGTCCAGCCCAACTCCACTTCAATCTTTTAATTTTTTCAATGAGGTCAGTAACACCTGTTTGTCCTCTTACCCATACATTGTGTTTACGATCTCTTCTTGTTACTCCCAACATACATCTCTCCATACTTCTTTGAGTGGTCTGAAGTCTCTGAATTGCTTTTCTATTAAGTGTCCAAGTCTCAGATCCATAAGTAAGAACTGGTAAAACACATTTGTTAAAAACCTTCCTTTTCAAACACATAGGCATATTTCCTTTTAGTATCAAGTTATTTCTACCAAAAGCACTCCAACCAAGTTTAATTCTATGATTAATTTCCTCCATTATGTTTCCATCTGTATTAATAATCTGACCAAGGTATTTGTAACTGTTAACTTCTTCTAATTCATCATAATCAATCTTTATTTTCATATTTTGAGCAAATCAATTAAACATTACTTTAGTCTTTTTAACATTTATCTTTAGTCCTACTTTCCTACTTTCATCTGATAATTCCTGCAACATTTCCTGCAGACCTGAAAAATTATTTGCAAAAACAATTACATCACCTGTGAAATCTAATTGACTTAAATAATCACCATTTACTTTCACTCCTTTAGTTTCCCATTTTAATCCACAAAATACTTCATGCAGCACTGCTGTAAAAAGTTTTGGAGATATGGAGTCACCTTGTCTTACACCTTTCTCAATGTTGACTTTCCCAGTGTCATTATGTGATCTAATTGTTGCTGTTGCATTTTTATAAATATTCTTTAAAATATGACAATATCCTGGATCTATACCTTGATGATCCAATGCTTTATCACTGAAGAAATGTTTATAGAATCAAATGCCTTTTCATAATCTACAAATCATAAGCATAATGGCAACTCATATTCATTTGTCCTTTCTATAACTTCTCTCAATACCTGGATATGATCTACTGTACTAAAACCACTTTTAAATCCTGCTTGTTCTCTTGGTTGGTGGAAATCCAATGTTCTCTGTAGACGAGTACTAATTATCTTGGTAAAAATTTTATATAAAACTGATAAAAGGCTGATAGGTCTGTAATTTCTAATATCTTCTTTATCACCTTTTTTAAATATTAATATTATTACTGCATTCTTTCAATCATCCGCTACATCTTTATCATTTAGACATTTGGTATATAACTTTGCTAAAAAAATTTCTATTTCTTCACCTGCTTCTTTTAATATATACATTATAATTCCATCATTACCTGGAGCCTTTCCTTTCTTCATACATTTAATTGCATGTCTCACTTCTTCATTTAAAATTCTGGGCAATTTGGAAGATGTAATAAATATAGGAGGTACTTGTTCTTTATTACTATATAATTCTTGATAAAAATCTTCTACCAATTTCATGATGTCATCTCTCCTTTTAGTAATAATTCCATCTTTTTTTCTTATTGCAGATATAAATTTCCTACCGATACCAAAATGTTGTTTTACATTCTTAAGACTTTTATTTTCTTTTACAGCTTTCCTTGCTAGTTCACAGTTATACTTTCTTATATCATTTTCAACTCTTTTCTGCACCATTTTACAAAATTCGAGATATTCAATTCTTTTTAATGCATCATTTTTGTATATCTTCATATTCCTTCTTTTCTTCATAAATTCTCTAGTCTCAGTAGAAATTTTATTGGTCAATTGCTGTTTCTTTCTACCAGCTATCTTTGTTGCAGTTTTCAAAAGTGTATCAGTTATTTTCATATTAATTTCATTCAAATCTGAATCATGTTCAAAATCTACTAATACGTGAAACCGATTTGTAAGTTCTAATTTAAATTCATTAGAATGTTTCTGAAGATTAGGAATATCAACTGTAAATATTGTTTTTCTTAATAATTTTTGTCTCTCTAGTTTTACATTAACACGTATCTTACACCTTACTAATCGATGATCACTTCCTGTGTTAAATTTATTAAGAACATTACAATCTTGAAATATGTATTTCCTGTTAGTCAAAATATAATCCAATTCTGCTGTACCTTCATTTGAATGCTTCCATGTCCATTTCCTTTTAACATTTTTCTCAAAAAAAGAATTCATAATATAAAGTTGTTTTTTTTTCTGCAAACTCCACAAGTCTATGTCCTCTCTCATTTCTATTACCATAACCAAAATTACCCACAGCACTTTCATCTTTCATTTTTTTACCAATTCTAGCGTTAAAGTCTCCCATAACAATTTTAAAATGGTGTTTACTCTGATCAAAAGCCTTTTGTATATCCATATAAAAATCTTCTACTACTTCATCACTATGAGAACTTGTTGGGGCATAAACCTGAATTATCTGCATTTGGTATCTGCTATTAAGTTGTATAACTAATCTTGCCACTCTGTCCGATACACCATCAATCTCCACAATATTGTTCTTCCACTTTTTATTTATAATGAATCCTACTCCACTTGTATTTCCAATATTTGTGCCTTTATAATAGAGTATATGTCCACTTTTTAAATCAATTGTCTCTTCACCTTTTCTTCTAACTTCACAAAGTCCAATAATGTCCCATTTAATATAAGAGAATTCTTCTTCTAATTCTTGCAATATTCCTTCACTTGAAAGTGATCTGCAGTTGTAAGTACCTAAATAAAAAGTCGTCATCAAATGGCAGCCTGGGTCCGCAATCAGGGGATTTTTAGCACCCTCCGGCTTCGGCCACCAACCACTGCCTGGGTTGGTGACTTTACAGCCTCCTGGAAATAAGGGCCATGCTTCATTTTTGTCTGTTATAATTGTATATATGTATTGAGAAAATATTTATCCTTTACACAAACATTCATTCTGCCTTATCAGGCACTGAGAAGAAAGACCATGGTGTTTCTTGATCTTAAACTCAGAGGTAAAAAGCCAATAAACTCACCACGCTGGCTAATGCATGTTGGTGAGCAGCCCATCCATGTTTGTATACTATATGAATAATCACATAGTAATAACAGCTGCAACGACAAGAACGTATGGAGTGGACATTAGGAATTTGCCCTGCTCAGTTCCTTTAAGGCCTCCAAGAGGAATCAAAGGGTCTCCTTTCAGTTAACAGAAAAACTCCTTTCTGCAGCCACAATATATATATATATATTTGTTTGATAATGTTTGCTTTTAACACACTGTTCTATTCAAGAAAAGAGAGACTTACTTTGGGTGAAATTATTATTGTAATTATTGTTATAATCTCTGTATGTAATTATTGAAAATTTATTGACACGCTTATTTGGTTTTTTTTTGTTGTTGTTATTTAGTTGGCAATGGTATTTCCTTTTTGAAAGTGTTTTTTGTCTTTTCGAAAGTGGCACATAAAGGTGAGGTTTAGGTTCAGCTTTTCACAAATATACCACCTAAAACTTTGTGGTACCAATTAGCAGGGTATTAGAATATTGGATAGGGAGAAATCAAGAAGTATAATCGATTTTTGTTTGATTTCATTTATTTAAACTTAAATTTAATAACTTTAAATTTTGTTTTTTTTTGTTTTTCTTGTTATTGATATTGGATTTATGTTGATGCCTTATTGCAATGTGTGACATTGATATCATGTTATATCTTGTGTCAAATGTATGAATTACTGGGTAGGCATCAACAGATGCAATATCATTAGTTTCTATTTATGTCAAAAATATCAAACAGACTGAACACGGAAAACTGTTATACTTAGGGGGGGGGGCATTATAAAATGTATGTCTTGCAAAGGGGATGGTGGCTTGAAAAACTTTGGGAACCTATGATCTAGTATATTACATAAAATTAACCATTGGGAAAAGTTTATATATATATATACCTTTGAGGTCTTTCTTGCAATGATATAGATTGCAGAGGCTTCTACTATGTGGTGATGCTGAACTGAGATCAGACCCATATAGCTATCTGGTTTGCTATGCTGAGTTTGAAGACATTACGTGTCTAAAAAATTCACGCTTGCAAGCTGAATAGAAATTGTTTCATAAACGCTCAGAGTTAGTGTTTAGATCTAGTTTCTTTATTCCTGTCTTTCACTGACGATAGCAAATAGCTTGAAATCATGATCTGAAAGTGGAATTATAGTTAGAGATAGTGAATACTAACTACTCTGATGTTTATGTAAACGAAAATACGCTTGATAGGTGTTTTTGGTAGGACGCCATCTGTGGACATAAATACAAGCGTTAGCAAGTTTTTTAACTTGCATTTTTGTTTATCATATATATATATATCAGCAGTAATAGTTCATTTATTCATGGAAAATATAGAATCTCATGCTTTAGAACATCACCTTTAAAACCTCTCATTTGTCTCAGATACATAGATGACACTTTTGTCGTATGGCAACATGAAAAAAATTAATTAGATAATTTTTTTTTACATTTAAATAATATACACCCTCATATTAAATTTACAATGGAGACAGAGTCTGATGGAAACCTCCCTTTTCTTGATGTTCTATTCACCAGAATACCAAATAGTTTATTTTTTTCAATTTACAGAAAGAATACACACACGGACAGATATTTACATTTCCATTCTCATCATCACCCAACTTAGAGAGTTTCCATACCAAAAACTCTTTTAAATAGAACAATTAACCTTTCAGATAAGTCACATCTGAAAGAAGAAATAAATCATATTAATAGTGCTTTATTACCAAATAGTTATAAATTTATTTTAAAAAGCCTTACTTCAAGCACAGAATGGGCAAAATAGGAAACAAAAAGATGATAATTCAGCTATTATGATTTGTGATTCATAAAAAGCTATAATATAAGTACAGCGTTTTCTACTCATCAAAAGATCAGCAATATAATCGCCAAGCCTAAGGATTCAATTCCTCTTGAATCTCATGGTGTTTATCAAATCTCATGTAAAAATTTAAAGCTTCTTACATAAGTATGAGTAATCATTGCATCAGTGTTAGGAGAGATGAGCATACTAATGCAGTTAAACAACACTCATCATCATCAGCATTCTCACTCCATACTATAGATTCAGGCCATAAAATTGATTTTTTCTAGTACTAGGATCATATCCAGATGTGATAATCTCTACCAGTACAAAATTAGAGAAGCCATTGAGATACTTAAAAGGCCAGATTATATCAATAAGTGAGGATACATGGAAATTTCCTCCTCTTTGAAAAGATTTTTGTAAAAAACATTTTTGATTTAACATTTTTGTTATTAGTGGAACTTTTATTTTTTTTCAAATCAGTGATTGTAGCACATCTACAACCATCTTTCTACCTTTTATTACCCAGTGGATGACTTGTGTGGTCAAGTTGAAATATTGGTATATCAATATTTAAATTTTTTAGCACTGATGAACCAGAAAAAAAGGCCATATATATATATATAATAGAAAAGTGAATATTAGCACTCTTTATAATCAATATTCAAAACAAAATATATATAACATAAAACCATTAACAATTGGCCATGCTTTGAGTGCAGCACAGAATTTACATGGCAGAAAAATAATCATAATCATTTCTGTGTGTTTTTATTTGTGTTAGATTAATTTTCATGTAAGAAATTTTACATATTTTAACATAAAGTCCTTATCAAATTAGCATAATTCAATAGAGAAAAAATATATCTTGTATTTATTGTTTTTGTCAGATTTCTGTTTTTCTTGTATAACACCTATTAATTCAATATGCTTATAGATAGAGAAGATATAGACATAATTTTTTTTACAGGTGTTAGTTTTTCTAATATATATATATATATATATATATATATATATATATATATACTACAGAGCTATATCTTATTATAAATAATACATTCAAATAATGTCTATTAGTTCATTATTTAACTAAAATGTAACATTATATATTAGTCAAATTCTGAATTAAAAAATATGAATAGTTATCTCATATTACCTTCAGGTACAGAATTTAGCATATTTTATTATCAGGCACAATTTAAATTTAATTATGTATATATCCAATAGGATATTTAAAATTACATACAATAAATGTCTATAAAGTACATATATCATAAAAATATAAAAATGAGGTTGTTTAGGGCTATTACCATGCTCTTTATATTATATATTTATTAAATTTGAACTATATAAATCATGTGCTATATGATTTGATTTTATTACTATTATTATTTTGCTGTTGGGTCTTTGGCTAAATTAAATTACTAAACCCATTAATATATAGTGTATCTGAATTAAGTTCAGATCCATATGATTTTTTCAGTTGGAGAGCTAAATTTAAAAACTTGTGGATGTCTAAAATTTCAGATCTTCTTCTTAAGAGTTAACTTTTAGATAAATACTTAGCTTTAGTTATTTTTTTGAATCTGATGTCCTAACTCCTCAATGAAGAGAGCCATAGCTTGTAGCATTTATCATAAAAATAAAAAATAAGCTTGTTTAGAGTTATTAGCATGATCTTTATAGTATATATACACCTGGGTTTCATTTTATGTGGATTTTTTGAATGCAATTTTGAAATTATGCAATTCATGTTTTTCTTAATATCTTTTTAAATGGGTGGTTCTTTTATGTGATACATATTTTACTATATTTATTAGATATCAATAAATTTCAATTATTAATAACTTATTTTGACTTGAAATACTTTTTTTTCAAAAATATGTTATATTAAATGTGAATATGGTCTGAAGATATTTAGAATCTTACTTATGAGGAAATAATAATCATAGATTTATACTTATGAGTATAAAAATACTGCAATATTCAAAGATTTTAAACTTTTAAGACATGTTTTGTTAGATATAACAGAAATAAATATTTTTTTTAGATTTTTAAAAATAATCAGAAATAACAAAGATTTTGTAAACTGAAAATAATCTTTTTAATGATAATATATAATCTTTTTGTTTTGATTGTGATCTCATTTTTTTAATATAGATAAAAAGAGAGCATTTAAAATTTATTTCAGTAGTAAACAAAAATATCTATCAAATGAAGACAAATTTATTATTTTCTGATAAGTAAAAATCTTTAATCATAAATTTTATTTTGATGTGTAAGACAAAGAAAAACATTAGAAAATGTTGAAATCTAAGAGAGTTTGCTGCAATGAACAACCTCTTAAATTCCAACAAGAGCTAAATAGTTATATGTCTGGAAATCATGAGCTTTATAAACAATTAGAAAAATCATCATCTCAAAGTTTAATCACCAATACATTGTCCACAGAAAACCATTAACACAGCATAAGACTGAAGGTGGTACTAGTTATATATAGTTTGGGAAACTTATAAAGGGGGGATTTTAAATTGCTTTATTAGCAAAAAGAAGAAGAATAGATGGAATGTAATAAATAAGCAAAGGGAATTTGATTTAGATATAAGTATAGATATGGAGAAGGAATGGGTCTGTAAAATTAATGGTAAGAAAGGTATTTATAAATGTAATGGAGAAAAAATAATTAAAATAATTTATAAAAGAGTAGTTAGGAAAGAAGAAATTGTTAAAATTGAATATTTGAATATGCAAGGTAGTATGAGACAAGAAAAGTGGATGGAATTAAATAAAAGAATTGAGAATCAAAAGCTTGATGTATTAGCAGCAGTGGAAACACATCTAGGAGAAGAACTATTTTGGAACAATTGGTATATCAGGGTATAAATAGAAAGAAAAAAGAGGTGGTGATATAGATGTTATATCAAAAAAATATTTAAATATTGTTAAATGTTGAGAACATTTGTGATTTGAAAAAGATTTGGTAGACAAGAATGGATGGTGCTATAGTTTGCATAGCCACTGAAAATAGTCAAATTATAATGGAGTGAAACTGTGGCAAATATGAATGTCTAGTTAAGGATATACAATGTTTTAAAGAAAAGGAGAAGAGAATAATGGTTATAGGGGTATTAATGGACATATTGAAGAAATGGATGATATAGATAATAACAATGGACAGCTTTTAAAATTTTTTTGTCAGAGAGTGAATTTGAGTATTGGAAATTTATCAAATATATATGAGGGACAATACACATGGTCTAAAAATAATATATTTCACACAATAGATTATGTATTGGGAGAGAAAGAGGGAATGAATAAAGTACAGAAAATTAAGGTGATGATAATGAAGAGAAATTATGTACTAGTGATCATAACTTCATTGTAATTGAAATGGTTAGTAATGTGATGGAGAATAAAAATAAAAGTAAATATAATAGTGAAAGATGTGGATGGGGAGTGAATGATAAAAATAAGTTGGAAAAATATAAAATACAAGTTGAAAGAAATAATTGAAGAGTTGGTTGGAAATGAATATAAGGACTGGTGTAATAAAATAGAAAAAGTTGCAAATAGGGTTTTAGGTGAGAATATTCAAAAGAATAAAATTAATAAAAATGAGAATTAGTAAGTGTAAAAGAGAGGAAAGAAGCATGCAAAGATTATAAGTGTGCTATTAAAAACAAGGAAAGTAAAAAAAATATTAATGTTAAATGAGAAAAGTACTTAGAAAAGAAGAAGTTGGCTAAAATATATAATTATACAGAGAGAATAAAATTGAATAGTAAATTGATGGAGGATATTAATAAAAGTGGAAGAGATAGGAGTAAAAAATTTTGGAATTACATTAAAAAGAGAAATATAGAAAAGAGAGATAGTATTACTAGATGATGAAAGAATAAAATGTAGCCCTAGAGAAGACATAGAGAGAATCTTAAATAGATATGTAATAGATATAGAAAAGATGTTAGATGTGAAGGATAGAGTGATAGAAAACATGAAAGCATATATTAATGGAATATTAGGTTTACAAAAAATGAACTGAATGAGGTGCAGAAGAAATTGAAAAGTGGAAAGACAAGAGGTTTAGATGAATGGGCAGCAGGGATGGTAATGAAATTAGAGTATAGGCAAAAGTAAAGTTATTATGCTGTTTTAATAAGATGGCACAGAATAGAGTTTTTCCAAATAATTGGAGTAATACAAGAGTAAGATTATTATTTAAAGGAAAGAGTAAGAGTCATAGAAAGTTAAATAATTATAGACCAATTGTGGTAATATCAGTTTTATATAATGTTTTTTTCATATATGGTGGCTAGAAAAGTGGTAAAATGGATGGAAATAAATAATGTAATGGAGGAAATGCAAGAAGGTTTTAGATTAGATAGGCATATAGGAAATAAGTTTATTTGTAATTACACAACTTGTGGATATGAGTAGGAATTCAGGTAGACAGTTATATATGAATTTATAGATATAGATAAAGCATATGATAGAGTAAATAGAAATAGATTATGGGTAAGTTTAGTAAATTTTGGAATGGATGAAGCTTTAGTGAACATTATTAAGAAATTATATGAAAATAATTACTATACATATCAATTAGCGAATATAGAATCAGTTAAAGTTAAAAATGGCATGGAACTAAGGCAAGGATGCCCTATGTCACCTATTTTGTTTTTGTTGTATTTGAGTGAAATGGAAAGAGCAATAGAAAGATTAGGAAGAGGGATATAGATACCATTAATAGGTTGCAAGGGAGTATATACTTTGTCATGTCTTTTTTTTTGCGGATATCTTTTTGTCTGCAGAAAGAAAAGAAGATATGGAAGTTATGCTTAGGACAAGTGCAAGGGTGGGTAAAGAGATTGGAATTGAAATCAAATGTAATGATTGTTAATACTGGGGAAAGAGAAGATGTAGAATTTTTATTGGGGGATATAAAGTTAAGTGTGGTGAATAGATATAGTTATTTGATAATTATTTTAAGTAATCAAAAAATTGTTTGGATGAATGGGAGAAAAAATTGATAAATGAAACCAAGAAAAAAAGAAATTCATAATGAAATTAACAGTGTTTTCATATAATAAATATGAAGTAGCTAGAATTATATGGAAGGGGGTTGCAGTAGCAGGGTTAACATAATGGTAATGATGTGTTATGTGTTAGTAAAGAGGTATTAGATTACTTAGAAAAAGTACAAAGGAAGATAGGAAGACATGCATTGAATGCAGATTTATGGACAGCAAGGAGGCAATTCAAGGAGAAATGGGATGGTCAAGTTTTTTATATAAGAGATGCAAAAAGTAAAATTAAAATGTTTGGTAGATTGCAGTTTATGGATAATAAAGGAATAGCCAAAATAGCATTTAATTGGGTTATGAGTAAAGGGTAGGCAACAAAATGGGTGAGAAAGGTAATGCATTATGCAGGTTTAGATAAAGAATTTATATCAGTATATTTGTACAAAAGGTGGGTTGATTGTGTTAGGAGAATTGTTGAATGTTTTTAATGAAATAAAAGAATTGATTCATTAAAAAAGACTAGGGAGTTAGAGAGATGTAGAACTAGTATGGAGAGTAAAAAGAATTTGAATATATATAGAAGTAAACAGAACATTAGGTGTAAGTTAATGTATGATAATAGTATGGAAAGTGCTTTATTGTTTAAGGCTCAAATGGGATTTTTAGCAACAAGAGATTATACATGTAAATGAAAAAAATATGGGTGATTTAGTCTGTAAATTGTTTAAGGAAGGAATAGAAAATATTAGGCATCTTCTAATTGAATGTAAATGCTTGAAAGCAGAAAGGGTCCCAAATAATGAAGTTATGGAAGAATAAATATGAAGAAAGTGATTATACAGAAAATGGCTTATTGGTTTTTATGCTGGGTTTGGGAAAAGATAAGGGGAATTTAGATATAAAGGCCATAAAGTTGACAAAGATTATGTTGTGGAAACGAGATGGAGCAAAATATGGGAAAACTTAGAGTGGGGAATAGAAGATAAAGTGGCTAACATGTTTCTCTGGCCATAGTTGCTGAGAGATTCCTGTCTTCATTTATGGAGGTCACAGTGCATCACATCACATCATGTTGACAAATCTGATTTCTTACCAATTCACAAACAAAATACATATTGTCAAATAGTGATAATTATTAAAATATGCATGAAAAAATGTAAAATTAAATACTGTAGTTAATAAAAAAATTAAAAAAAATTGTTTGTACCAATTTTTTCCAAATATTTGAAATTTTTTATTAATCATAATTTATTTCCTTATTTTTTTAATGCTAATTTTAAAGTAATTTTTCCTTGTTGCTTTGCTTTTATGTGATTTCTAACAATTACACAATATATCCCCCATTGTTCAAGGTAAGTTAAGTCTATTTTTGTGCAATTTTTTTAATGTGGGTTTTCTGCAGAACCTATCTCCCACATAAAATGAGATCCAAGTGTATATATATTTTTAAATGAATAAATTTCAATGTTAAAATTTGTCCATAATGTTGTCTTCTATATATAAGGGGATTGAATTCAGACTTTCAAACCCCCTATATTTATCCAATCCATCTTATACAACTGATACACATGGCTACATACATGTAAAAAAGATAAATGATTTTCAATATATATATTTTTGTGCTAAAACAACACTCATTCTATTCAGATTATTATCTCCTACATATATATAATCAGTACTTAGTTTATATTAAGATAATGAACCTTCAAACTTCAATAGACAAGTTTCAATCTTTTCCATTCTCCAACTAAGTGAAAATCTGAGGATGGAATACTTAAAATGCTTGTTGATACCAATATTATTAACATATCCATGTATATGCTCATTTAATTACACAGAAGAGGAATGAACAAAATACAGCTGAATATATAATAATTAAATGTATTTATATTGTCTTGACTAAATTTAATAAGGGATTTGACTTCATACATTTATTCAATCCATCTTATACAACTGAGACACATGACCACATATATGTGAAAAAGATAAATGATCTCCAATATATATATTTTGCACTGAACCAGCACTCATTGGTTGGCCCAGATTACCATCCCACACATATATACAATCAGTGCTCAGTTTATATTAAGATAATAAATCTTCAAACTTCAAATGAACAAATTTTCATCTTCTCCACTATCCAAATCTTCAGCCATCCATTTCATTGAAAATCGGAGGATAGAATGCTTAAATCCCTTATTGATACCAAAGTTATTATCGTACCTATTTTGACCTTAGATAAATATGACTCCTTACAGATATGCTTTCATAGGTTTATTTAATTATACAGAAGAGGGATGGAAAGAATACTGGCTGAATGTGTAATAATTAAATATATTATCTATACTAAATTTAATGTAATTATAAAAGACTTGAACTCAAACTTTCAAACTCCCTACATCTATCCAATAAATCTTATACAATTGATACACTTGACCAAAATCATGTGAAAAGAATAAATGATCTAAGTTTGAAGATATCTTAATTTAATATAAATTGAGCATTGATTATATATATATATATATATGTGTGTGTGTGTGTGTGTGTGTGTATGTGTGTTGGAGATGGTTATTTGGACCAAGTAATGATTGCTGGCTCAACATGAAATATGTATATTGGAGGTCATTTATCTATTTCACATGCATGTGGTCATGTGTATTAGTTGTATAAGATGGATTGGATAGATATAAGGAGCTTAAAAGTCTGAGTTCTAAGGTCCTTATAATTATATTGTATTTAGTAAAGACAATATACATGTATTTAAATATTACATATTTAGCCTATATGCTGCTCATTCCTCTTTTGTATAATTAAATAAATATATAAAGGTTCTATGTGTAAGAGGTCAGATTGACTTAAGACCAACATGAGTATAAGTATGAGTATATGTGCATCAACAAGGGCTTTGAGCATTTCCATCTTCAGATTTTCAATGAAATGGATGGCTGAAGAGTTGGAAAATGGAGAAGATTGAAGCTTGTCTGTTGATGTTTGAAGATTTGTTATCTTTATATAAATTGAGCACTGATTGTACATATACGTGGAAGTTGATGATCTGGATCAAATGATAAGTGCTAGTTCAGTACGAATTATGTATATTAGAGATGATTTATCTTTTTCACATATATGTGATCATGGGTATCGGTTGTATAAGATGGATTGGGTAGATATAAGGAGCTTAAAAGTCTGAATTCTGAGTTCTTTATAATTACACTATATTTAGTATAGACAATATACATACATTTGAATATTATATATATATATACATTTGAATATTATATATATATATATTTTTTTTTTATATATATATATATATATATATATATATATATATATATTACTTTGTAAAGATAATTTTTTCTTTCAACTTATAATGTGGCTCCTTTGAAATATTGAAATATATTAATAGTAAAACATCAAATTTTATATTTGTTACAAAAAACCAAATTTTCAAAATACTGCAAAAAGATATTGAATTTTGTTTTTATTCGCAATCACTAATTTTATTAAAATTTGATTAGAAAATATCTTCCTTTTTTATTGTCTACATCAATAATCTCACAATCAATAAAAAGAAATTTGTAAGATTAGCTCACCTCAATTGAAGAGTTCATACCATACATTCATGTCATACATTCTATCTAATTTTATTGGCTTTTTTTTTCATTATACAACATAATTTGATTTTATAGAATATAAAATTCTAGATAATAATAAAAATATTTGTGACATTTTTTTTTTGATATCGTGATTAAATTCTACAATGATTTTATCACGTGATGCATAATAAATTTATAATAAAAATCAATTATCTTCAATTACTAGAAATGATTGAGTAAAATTTACCGAATTAAATTTATGTACAATGACTTGATTAATAATGCTGCCATACAAAATTCTAATATGTTGCTAAAATATAAATATTAAATATATTTTATACCTTATAACTTTAATGATTTATAAAATAAAAAGGTATATAATTAAACAAGTGGGGTATTATTTAAAGTTTAAATAAGTAAAAATATAATGTTTTAACATTAAAATAATTCGAAAGAAAAAGAAGAAAAATTAATCATTATTATTAAGTAGATGCACTCAAAAATATCGTATACTCAAACGCAAAATAAGCAAACAAAAAATTATGTAAACAAATTAAACTACAGAGAATTAAAAAGTTACTAAATAATAGTAATGACAACAAATAATAACAATAATAATACTAGGAATAACAAGCCATTTAGGATATCATGATGTTCTTAAGCATCAGAAATAATATGTTAAACCTTGTCATAAAAAATATTTAATTAAGTTTGTCAATTTATCACAACATTAAATTGCACAATGTATAATAGGAAAAATAATATACTTTTAATTTATATTTTATTTTTATTTATGATGAATACATTATTTTTTTTTATTATATGATAAGCTTAATTGTTAATTCATTTTTAGAATATAACAAAAATTTGACATCTGATAATTGCCAGGAAATTTAGGCTTTTTAGCCATACCAAGCAAACTAATCTAGTTATTGAAATTATTTATCAATTAAGCAATGTTGCTATAAATAAAAAACAAATTAAATCCCTCATAAATAAAAATTAAAACTAAAAGGATTTTTTTTTCCATTTGTTATTTCATAGTGCACAGGGAAAATCTTTATTTTTCAGTGGTCAATCAAAAATTTATTTAAATATTACATAAGTAATATTCATTAAGGCTGTAGCCTCAAGCACATGCATATAAAATGCGATAGTAGGGACCTCTATAGCCTTAATGAATATTAATTACATAATCAATGTGCGTTTAATAAATTTATAATTACAACGTTAAATATTGCGGTAAAAATTTTCTATATATAGCTGGCTTTCATTGAACATTTTTCTAAATTATTAGTAAGCACTCCAAACAGAATTGACTTTTTGCTTTTTCATCATTTATACAAATCTTGTTTAAAATAAAAAAAACTTTGTTAGGAAAGCATTAAAATACATTAACTCTATCATTAAAGTTATCTACTATTTTTGTGAATGTACATAATGTATATTTTTTTCTCAATTGCATAATCCTGTTCAGTTATCCATCAGCTTTTTAAAATGTTAAATATATTAACTTTTGAAAAGTACATTGGCATGCATAAAATAATTTTGAAAATCATCTTCAAATTGAACAAAAATAAAAATTTGTTCTCAAATATATGTGAATCTATATTTTTAGTGAGATTATTTGAAAGTGAATTAAAACTTTAAAAGTCAATAAAACTTAAATAAGATCTGCTTTCTCTATGTTATTTTTTTTATTAAAGTAAAATATTATCAATATTCACAATTTTAGATGCAATAATATAATGGACTATTTCCATCATCTATCATTAAATGTTAAATGTATACAAAATTTTAAATATTTAAACTTTTCAAATACATAACTTGTTAGTAACACATATTAGTAATTACACAATGTTTTGAGTAGTATTTTTCTCAACATTTCTTCAGCTGTTACTGGCCTGACAAGTGACAATATTAGCATAGAAGTTGAACTTACACCTTTAAAATTTTGAATATTGAAATTTAACACAACACTATGCTAATATTGTCACTGGTCAGGCCATAAACACCTGAAACCAAGAATAATACTTTCTCAAAACATTGTGTAATCTACTAACAAGTTGTTTGTATTTGAAAAGTTTAAATAAACTTTAATGTTTTCTATACATTAATATTTAATAATAAATGATGAAAATTGTTCAACATATTTTTATATCTACTATACCATCATCACAAATCTTCAGGAAGATTCACAATTTTGATTTGAAACATTTTTAAAAAAATATCTAACAGGAATGAAGTCAGTATTGAATTTATGCAATTTTAAATTTATTATCTTCACATAATTGTGTTTTATTTATTCAAATATGAATAATTATTTATGTATATTAAATTGCTATCTGATAGTAGATAAATTATAAAAAAAACAATATAACTTGGCTCTTATCAATGAAATTATTATATGGTGATTGTTAAGTGATTAAATAAAAAAAAATTGTTTTATCCTTATTATTATTTTTTAAAACTTTTATGATTTAGGTGATTGGTTATTCAAGAGATTATTTAACATTAGATAATGTAAACAATAGGTTGAGAACAATGGAACTATTTAATTGACCAAACAGTCTTTCTTTACTTTTCTTAGTTGAAAATTAATCTGGTCTTTAAGTTTACTACATTCACTATTTTTTCTAAACTGTATAGGACTGTATAACAATAAATTTAGTACTTTTTACAGTATTGTGTGTGATTAAATAATTCTAAACTTTTGGCTCTTTGGTAAAACTAACTATATCAAACAATTAATTTTTTATACATGCAATCTTAAGTTTGAATAGAGTCTGTGACATAATAAATTATCTTTTTGTATATTTATTTTGAAATATTAATTTTCATATAATAAATTTATTATAAATATTTTTTAAAAAAATTCAAAGTTATCCTATATATTTTGAAACAAGCTGCTAAAATAAAGTGAAAAAAATTATATTTTCTAATTTATAATTTTTAATATATCAAAAATCATATATGCAATATTATACATATAAAATATACATTTTAATAATTTTTTAGCAGAAGTAATTGTTGAAATATTTTTAAATATGTAAAAATGTTTGTAATTTTCATTTTTAAAAAAATCATAGTCAAATGTTAATAGATAGGAATCAATAAAAATTATACACTATAAACGCGTTTTGCTTTCAAACTCTAGTTCCTATGTAGAGACAAAGTTATTACAGTAAATATATACATGTTTAAAGACACAAAGTTCACATTTCCTGCTTTTTTTATTTTACAATAATAATAATTATACTATAAAGTCTAACAACATAACTAAAAATTTGGATACAATGATTTGAAATACTTTGCTCCAAATATGGATATATATACCTATAATATTACATTAATAAAAAAACCTCTAAACTTTTTAATAACAGGTTTTCTTATTTGCATTTTTACAGAATCTTGCAATAATATAGTATGATGATGATGATGATGATGATGATGATGATGATGATGATGATGATGATGATGATGATGATGATTATTATTATTATTATTATTATTATTTTATGTTTCAACAATAAACTTTATTAATCTTTTGGGTTATATAGCATTACATAACATTGATTATAAGGGTTACAAATACAATCATGTTCTACAGGTATTTATATGAATTAATTTCAAGGGTTAAAATAATTAGGTTTCAAGATATATATTTTTTTACAAATGCTGCTATTAGTTTTGCTACACAGATAGATATCAAGTTTAATTATTAAAGTCTTAAAAAATAGTTCAATTTAAAACTCAATTTCATAGATAAATATATGACCCAAAATTATAAAACCTGGCATTATATTGAATGTTATTTAAAGTCACTAAATTAATCTTGATTATTGTTTTTTAATTGTTAATCTTGTAGTATACTAGGGAGGTAACTTATAATTTATGTAACATAAAATCAAGCTATAGATGCTGTACAAAGAACAAAATCAATTCAGGATAGAATTATATATGGTGACAGCTGATAGATTGTGACAGGTGGAGAGTAAATTCTATAATCTGATCATGGATGATGGTTGGTGTTGAAGGCAGTTAGTGAAGGTGAGTTTTGTTGAGAGTAATGGATGGTACCATTGAATGCTATTCTATGTGGTTATTGTTGGATTAAAACCTATTATGGTTTGAATGGTTGTTTTAGTAGTGAACAGATGGAGCAAAAATATTTGGGGGTGCAGAATTGTTGTCCTGGGCCTTGATTTGTTGGTGCTTATTGATGAATGTAGATGGGTGCTTTCATTGTCAATAGTGAAGATGCAGTTAGTGCATCATAAGGCATACAGGGGTGAAAGTTGTTGCATGTGTTGTGGTATGGTTATCTTCTGATAGGATTGAATTAGTTGTTGTGTAGATACAACTTGCTATCTGTATATATTTAGCATGATAGTCCTGATTTGGTTGAAGGCTTGACATTACTGAAAGAAATGTTGTTAAGTTTTTTCTGCAGAACAGATTTATATTTTTTATAGATGATAATACCCGAGAAAATGCAATGTTGGCAATGCATGTTGGCTAAGATGAATTAGGAAATAAAAAAATAGTTTTCAGGAACCATCTTTTGAAGGAGGGGAGTAGTGTCAGTTATTGATACCAAGCATGGGAGAAAAATAATCTTTATTGGCTTCTGGATATAATATAGCATATATTTGTCAATATTATTCATGGGGAATGTTGATCAATTGGATGCTGATAGGATTTACTGGTAAAGTATCATGAGAAATGAAGCTGATACAGGGGGAAGTCTATACACATTATTATTATTATTATTATTATTATTATTATTATTATTATTATTATTATCATTATTATTATTATTATTATTATTATTATTATTATTATTATTATTATTATTATTATTATTATTATTATTATTATTATTATTATTATTATTATTATTATTATTATTATTATTATTATTATTATTATTATTATTATTATTATTATTATTATTATTATTAATCAATAAATTTATTCATCATTATTTTATGGTATTCCAGTGAAGTTATTTAATACTAGCATAGTTTAAGGAGTGTTTATTTTCTTATATTCATGGTTATTAAATTCCTTAAGTTCTCACATCCAGTTAGAGTAATGACATATGTGATATATAAGTGTGTGGGTACCTATAAAATTCTTTTTAGAATTATTTAGATGGCTAAAATTATAGATTATCATTTTTAATGTCTACTTATTTTATTTTAAAGATTTTCTCATAACAGTTATTTTAGTGATGCCAAGTATATTCATAGCACAACACAACGTTGAGAATTGATGACGAACAGCATTAATAACAATGATTCTAGAATTGTTAATACTTTTATTATTATAGTTATTTTAGCATTTATGTATGTGTATGTAACCAAATTATTGATGACTGTTTTTACAATATTATTTCCCATATCTGATCTTGGCTAAATGAGAATTATTTGTTGCTTATACATTGCTGGACTGTATTTGCTGTTGATGCTATGTCTATTAATTATCTGTGTTCTAATGCTGATTTTCTACTCATTTAATGTCTTTATCCATTTATTAATGTTTATTGGCATGATTTCTTTCTAATTTTTTTTATTTCATACCATTACAATACATATCCAACTTTAAACTTTGAAAAAGGTGTTTGATAAAATTTTAAAAATAATAAGATGTCCTTATTAAAGTACTAATAATTTTAATTGCACAGAAATAGATTTTTTACTGCTGATTAAATATGTAATGTTCAGGGATAGAAATACTTCATGGAAATAATATCAATAATAATTATAAAAATAATCAATGCGAATATAATTATTCAGAGATAGCTAGATGTAAATAATAAATTATTTATACATGTTCTCTATTTATAAAACAGCAATAATAAATTAGCTAATGAGAAACAAAAAGCGAATATGTTTAAAAACAATTGAAGAAATCATAGTAATATTTTATTACTACAATATTCTTTAAAAATATAAATGATGAATCTTATTGCAATTTAATCTTAGATATTTTCTGAAATAGTTGTTATAGCAATTGATTTGAAAAGATTTAATTGACCAATTGTAAATATATTATCCTTTTAAAAACACATAGAAAAAATTATTTCTATTTATTTTAAAGTCTATATAAATGGGGAAGTATAAGTTAAGTATGTGCATTATTATTAAATACACGTTTTTAAATATATACATAATTTCCCATTATGAAAGAATCTGCTTGAGTTGTCAAAGTTAGAAATTACGTACTTAATATTTAAAAATGTATTTAATAATAATATATATTTTTCTAAAATAAAAAAATATTAACAGCTAAACTAGTTAATATAATAATCCAAATACACCAATTCAAAATTAAACTATGAGTCAATAATTAAATTAATAGTGCAGTATTGATAAGTGCAGAAATGTTGCAATATACCATATATAATATATGTAGGCATGATTTACATCTGTGATCTATATAGCAAAAAAAAAACAACACCAAGTTTTATATATATAAATTAAAATAGAAAAATCATATAACATTAAAATACTAGCTAAAAATACAATATTTTACTAAAATTCTTTCAGGACCATGGTTTCACTTATTAACAAATAGACCTTCCTAATTAAAATTCCATTAGATATAAACAATAAATAAATATATATATATTAAATTTAATGTAATTAGACAGGACTTGAACTCAAACTTTCAAGTTTCCTACAACTACCACTCCATCTTATAAAACTGTTACACATAACCACATACATGTGAAAAAGATAAATGATCTCCAATCCATGTATTTTAGGCTGAAACATCACTCATCAGTTGGTTCAATTCTTCAGCTATCCATATCATTGCAAATCTGAGGATGGAATGTTCAACGCCCTTGTTGGTATCCATTAAAGTTTGAAGATTTGCTATTTTAATATAAACTGGGTATTGATTGTATACATGTGTGGAAGATGGTGATCTGGACCAACTGATGAGTTCTTGTTCCACACAAAATAGATATATTAGAGGTCATTTAAAAGTCTGAGTTCAAGTCCTGTCTATATATATACATTGTGACCTTTAGCTTTTTCCTTAAAGCTAAATGTCAAGTTGTATAATAACATAATATTAAAAAAATTTCAGTAGTTTAATTTTTATGACAAATAAACTTTGTCACTACTAAACAGTCCAATGTTTATTTATCTGATAACCTAATTTATAAGAACTTTTATAACTTTTATAACTTTAAAATTAATCTTAATATTCTGTTTATAATATTTTAAATTCCATAAGTAGCTCTTTATCATTTTAAATATTTAGTTTTAATAATATTATTGACCTTAGTTTAATTCTTAGGCTGTAGTAAAATTAAAGAGTTAGAGTAAACTTGAATGTCAATTTCAAACCCTTAAAGTTAGAGTGTAAATATTTAAATTACCTATAAAAGTATTTTATTTAATCTTACTTGCAGTAAAAATATTTTAATTGAACAATCTCAAATTTAGTTGAGTAAAAGAGAAGTAATAATAGAGTTAGCAATCATTAATAAGAGAAGATATTAATGTATTTGGGAATGCATGGAAGTAAGAACAAATTTTTTATAAAAAAACATCTTGTTAATTTAATGTAAAGTTATTTTTAATGATCTTTATTTTAAAAAGTCTAGATAAAAATATTGTGGGTTCTTAAATAAAGTTAAAAAATGTGTTTATAGTAAAAGATTATAAAAAATATTCTGTTGAATATCAGATAATTTTCATTATTTAATATATTTTATTATAATATTTTAATAAATTAAATATATTATGTAATGAAAATTATCTCATTTCAAACAATATCATTTATAATATTTTACTTTAAACACATTTTTGAAATGTATTTAAGAACCCAGAATATTTTAAACTAGACTTTGTTAAAATAAAGATCTAAAACTCTATTTAAAATTATAAGGAGCTACTTATGGAATTTAAAATGTTTTAAACAGACTATTAAGATTATTTCGAAAGTTATAAAAGCTATAAAACTTCTTATAAATTGGCTTATTAGATAGATAAACATTAGGCTATTAAGTAGTGATAAAGTTTATTCATTACAGAAATTAAACTACTGATCTTGTTTTCAATATTAAGTTACTATACAACTTCATATAATAAATATAATGGTAATTACCATTATATTTATTATTTTCATTGTTTTACAATAGTTTTTAATTAATGGTCATTTTTGTATACATATAAAACAATTCACTAGAATAAAACTACAAAATTTTAAGAAATGCCTATATAAAATTTAAGATTAATATCCTTTGCTATAGCCAGCTTCAGTGTATTCTGCCATCTTAAGTAGCAATATGTTAATATTTAAATATTATTAAACGCTCACACCAGAAACGCTCCCACGTCAATTACCTACTTTTTATAAATTGTGAATATTAACACAATTACACTGTTTATTCAATACATTATCCATACTATTTATAAAATAGGACCCCTTAATTTTTTCTTTTCTTCAAATCATTTTCCATATGCAAAATAAAAACTCTATCAAAGCAGAATTCTCCATTACAAATCACTGCATGTTCTGCAAAAACAGATTTATACCTATCTGCAGAACAATGCAACTTATTATATAATAATTCATGCTCCCTAATGTATGGTTCAAGTGTTGGCATAGGGTAATGTTTAAAAGCTAAAAAAAATTAGAAATAGTCAATAAATACTATTTAATTTTTTTTATATAATTCATTTTTTGGGATATATACAATGAAGGTTATTTATGTTGATATTATCTTATTTAGTTAAAGTTAAAATTGAGGCGAATAGAAATGCATACAAATTGTTTATCCAGATAAATAAAAGAAAGACATTTCAAATGCAAGTGATTATAATCAGAGTATAACTGACAATTAAACATGGTTCCTAAGGAATTTATATATATAAAAAATAACTTAGTAGCTAAAATGAAAAAAGAATGTAATAAATCTTGCCTTTTGATAACATAACAAAAAATTAAAAAAATATATGTGCAGAAATCTCAAAAACTATTCAAGAGTGTAAAAAGAAGCAAATAACTTTGTATATGGTCTAGTCTTGTTTCTTTGGCTGCCATTTTCCATGGATCCTGGATAGAGAAAATACTTATATCCAGGACTACTCACTTGCTGAACTAAGTCATCATGTGAGAGTAGAAACTGGAGCATTTTCAGACATCTTCATTTGCCTTAAAGAGGTCACTGCAAAAAGCTTTCAAGTCTAGCCTTAAAATGGACCAGGAATGTGAAAATGTTGACACAAGAAATCAAAGTTAACCTACCAATGAGCTCTTCAACACAAAAACCACACATGGTATAATCCACATGTAACACCAAGAACTTACTGGTAAGATATTATTCATACCATAACTCATGACTAAATCAATATGTTTGCAAACAACTAATTATAAGCTTATAATACCAATAAAGACACATTCATGGTTTTATTAGTCAAGGAACTTTCATTTATGACTGATTGCAGAATTGAAATATGAAGTGTTTGAATTAATTATTTGATTGACATTATTATCTGGATGAGCATGTGTATCTTTTTTCCAATTTATTAATAATTCTCATTTAAATATTTTAATGTCTCAATAAAATATTTATCTTTAATATCAACTTTTCCTTGTATGTTCTTAAATTTAGTTTATTAGATTAACTATAAAACAAATTGTTTTAAGAAATGTATAAATTATGTATGCCAATTTTCTTGATTAAAGCCTGGGGAAAATTCATATAATAGATTAATTAAGTAAAATGAAATGTAATCCCGATTTTATTTTTAGTTATTTGTTTCAAATTGATGATATGATGCAATGAGAATTGGGTCTACTGACAATGGGTGTCTAATTAAATAAATAACAAACTGTTTCTACTGGCAATTTAGATTGAAATAAAAATATTAGATAAGGTAATCTGGAAATATAGTTATGTTCTGTGAAACTTTCTAATAAGCAAAGTGAATAAATGCAGGTGTAACTTGATTAACAAATAAATTAATAATTTATAATGTATAAAGTCTGAAATTGACAGAAAATGTTACAACATATATTTAAGCATATATATATATTGTGTGTGTGTGAGTGTGTGTGTAATTAACTTACTCTTTCAGTATACTGAATGTTTTCTACAGTAAATAGATGGATTTGAACTTAGAATTATCAATCTATATTCATTCTCCACTTCATCTTAAGCAAGTGATATATATAATCACACATAGGTGAAAAAGATAAATGATCACCAATTAATAAAAGATTTAAGCCTATTCATTAAAGTTTAAGGAATTGCTATCTTAATATAAGCCTTGCACTGATTGTATATAAGCATGGGAGATTATGATCTGATCCAACTGATAAGTGCTGGTCTAGTATGAAATATGTATATTGGGGATCTTTTTTTTTCATGTGTGATTAGGTGTATTGGTTGTTTGAGATGGAGTGGAGAATGAATATAGACTAAAAATACTAAGGTTAAATCCATCCATTTATATATATACACAAAAATAAAACAGCCTTTTCATAATTCATTAAAACAACCAATCACTTTTAATATCAAAGGATGTCTTCAAGAAATTGGTGACCTCAGAATAAAGATTTACCAAGTTTCTTTGACTTTTTTTTTCTTTTTTTTTGTCAAAAAATAACCCCTGCATTGTCAAATAATATTTTATGATCTCTATTTAGTTCAAGCAAATACAAAGCTAAGTTATGGTATCTATTTATAGCTCTCCTCTTATAAACTTTAACTCTTTCATTAAGCCTCAACTTATTTGGACCTATATAAATTTTATGACAACTGCAAGGAATTTTATCATCTATATCAGGAATAGATTGATATCAATTGACTCTTTTCAATTATTTAAAATAACTTTAAATTAAAACCTTTTTTCCAACCAATTTTTTTACCACCCAACAAATGACTATTCTTAAAAACATATCTAAAAAAATTGATGATTTAAATGGTAAAGAAATAAATACTTTATTTTCACTGACAATTAAATTTTTATTGGTATTAGATGTACAGATATTTTTATTAAATATAATATTTCTAATAAATTTATGATCAATATAATCAGAAGCAAGATGACACTTTTGAATATAAGCATTATTATAAAAATTATTAAGCTTTCCATTTCTATAACAAAAATGTAATAAACAGTTTTCTAAAAGATAAAGATTAATAATTGTCAAGCCTTATTATATGTCTTACATTTTTATATTTAATAAAATGACTACAAAGTGAAACATTCTCAATTTTATCAACATTTAAATCTAAAAATTTAAATTTGATAAAATCAAAATTACTCTCATTAGAATAAAAACAGTCAATCTATCAAAAAAATCCTTAAATGTATTTTTCTAAATAATTAACAATTTATTTTTCTAATAACTAACAAATAATTGTAAACATATTTACCAAATAATTTTAAAAAACCATAAAAATGGTTAATAATACTATATAAAAATAATATAGATACGCACAACAAAGAGAAATAACATTAACTAATAACCCACTAATCTTATAAAGCACATTGTCACGTGTAAAGTACTTTGAATCCTTTAATAATAATAGCAAATTATCAATAACTTTACTCTTCTCTGCAAAAAAAATATTATTGTTTCCCTAGAAATATATTAATACTTTTTAGTATATCAAATTATTGATATATTTATATTTATTATCTAAACTATCAAATACACAATCATCCTCTGAAATAAATCCATTTATTTTTTCAAATACCTCAAAAGAAGAAATGATGCAAAATTGGCCTAAGCATACAAAAATAAGAGACATGAAATTAACATAAACTGAAATAGAATATAGCACTCTGTTTAATGGGATTCATCTGCTTTTTAATAAAACTGGTAAATTTGGTTATTGACAGAAAGATATACTGGAAGAGATGGTTTGTTTTTATTAAACATTGCTACTTAGAAGAACAGAAATTTTTTTGTTGAAAGAGCTACTATGTTTTTACTACACAGAAGCTCCCAGAAATAATACTTTTAATTCATCTTTTATTCACGAGAATATTACAATTAACACACACGCACACACACATACACATATATATATATATATTGAAGTAATATTTATATATGCTTCATATATATATAATTTAAAAATTCTAAGAAATGTTTAAAAGTAAAGATATATATATATATATATATATATATATAAGTATGTGCACAGATAAATGTATATAATGTTACTAATTATAAGTTTGGACTATTATCATCCTCTAATATGACAACAAAATACAAGAACTACCAACAACAGGTTAACACAAAAAAATGGCAAAAAATCTGTACAGAAACAAAGTTACAAGCATTATTCAAAAAAACATTGCAGTTACTTCAGTGATTCAGAAAAAAAAAATAACATCATACTTCAGCAAAATTTCTCATCTTTATTACATTCCATTAAGACCTATTGTTACTTCTAAAAATTCATCTTGCTAATTTTTGTCAAGATTTCTTCTTAAAGTCATTAGTTCTTTGGCATATATGACCTAGAATTTTGTTTGGCTTCTAAACACTGTGGAATTAATCAAGAATATAAAAATTGCAATAACTGACTTACTAGTAAGCTTTGATGTGAAAAGTTTATTCACAAATGTACCATGTGAAGAAGCATTGTCTTTTATAAGAAAAAGATTAAATGATGATAATGACTTATAAATCAGAATAACTCTTTCTTTTGATAGTATAATGGAACTATTAACATTCTGCATAAAAACAATCTAATTCTACCAACAAAATCAAGGAATGGCTATGGTCTCACCATTTCACCCTGATTAGCAATATTTACATGGAAGAACTTGAAACCACATCCATAAAAACTACTCCATATCTACATAAAGTTTGGATTTGCTATGTGGATGATACATTTGTTGTATGGCCACATGGGAAAGCACTATTACAAACTTTCTGGAAACACATCAACAATATATCCCCATTTGAATAAATTCATAACAGAATTAAAACAAGAACAAAAATTGGCATTCTTAGATGTTCTTCTCACAAGACTTCCTCATAGCAAAATGAAACCTACAGTTTACCATAAACCTACACATACAGGAAGATACTTAGTTATATATTCAATCACACCAAAAACACAAAATAGGAAATTATACTATCACTTTGGAACAGAGCAAAAGAAGTTTATTCATAAACCATCAATTTTGAAAAAGAAAAGATCTATATAAAATAAACTCTTATGAAAAATGATTATTCATCAGTTGTTATTAAAATACCTTAAATAGACAACAAAAAGAACCATCAAAAGAAAAAAACACTTATTGGTACTGTAGTGTACCCATATATATCAAAAATATCAGACAAATAAAGGGAAATCTACAATCAGTATAATATCAGAACAGCCTTCCAGAGCCATACCACAATACAAGAAATTCTAGCATCTACAAAACCTAAACTTGAAATGTGGAAAAGAAAAAAAACTGCATCTATGAAATATCATATGAATATGGAAAGACAGATATTGGTGAGAACAGTCATCTCATTGAAAAACACCTGCAAAAACACAAACTGATGATTATAAAAAAGGAAACAGATGGTCTAGAATAGAATACCATGTGTGTGTGAATGAACATAAGTACAATTGGGAAAATACAAAAATATTGGATAGAGAAGAAAAGATACAAAGAAGAAAATTTAAGGAAGCTGCTCACATGAACAATAGCAAATAATTTCATAAGTCAACTTACTATGACTATACATAATATATGGAAACCACTTATCAAGTTTGCTTTTAAAAAAAATGGAGAAATCAGGAGGAAACTCATAGATAAGTATATGAAACTTCTACTGACTGTTGGTTTTGGCAGGATGGTTCAGGTGGTTAGAGTGTTACCTTAAAATTAAATACTCAAGAATCTAAGGGTCTGGATTCGATTTCAATGCTAGTACTGTCACTGATCAGGCCAACATCACCTGAAGAAGAGGGGGAATAATACCTCTCTAAACATTGTGCATATATATTAACCTATTGGATGTGCTATTATTAATAGTTGAATGTATTTGGAATATTTAAATAAAATTAAATTTTTTAATGACATTCAATAATCATATTAGATAATGGAAATAGTCCAAACAATAAATATAATTAAAACACCATCATCACAAATCATCAGAAAAACATTACTAATTATAAGTTTATTTTAAAAGTAAGCAAAATATTTTTTATTAACATTTGTAAAGGTACTTTATAATTAGGTGGGTAGAAATAGTATTATTTTAGAAAATATAATTAAAATTTTTGTGAACAGATTGATTAATTAAAGAGATAAATATTTGATGTAATATGTCTGGTAATCCCTTTTAAAAATAAAATTTTGTAAATGTTGTATTTGGACATATAAACCACAGTCAAAAATGGAGTTCAGGAGTTATCTCCCACCAATAGATTAATGAATTGAAATGACCAATGATAGATCTGATTTTGCTGATAATCCAATTCCAGGGATTGTATATCTTTATTGCTTATTGCTGAATTATTATTGCTGAAATGTTTCTTAAACATTTGTACTGCTGATTAATCCTTGATTGTGATTCTATTACATTTATTATGCTTGGTATTGAAATACCACCAAGAGTAGTGAAGCTTCCTTCTATTTCATTCTGTGCAGTTGGCAGAGTGCAAGCTGAAAGTTCATAGAAAAGAACTGAAAGGAATTGTCAACTAATGAATAAACATCTTAAGGAGCACTTGTCCATTATATATCTAAACTTAAAAGTGTCTACTACTTTGGGGAGAAACCAGCCATCAATCAACAAGTTCACTACTCTCTGATGCTGCCCATTGAATTAAGATCAGTATAATTAAAACCTGCCTCTACCATAGCTATAGTTAAACAAATGAAGTTCACTAAAAATATACCAATACCTGAAGTCTAAGCTCAAATTCTTAGTGATGAAAAGGAATAAGTATGAACTTTAAAAATATATTATTATAAATGCCTAGTATTAACATTACATTATTTATCTTCATTATACTGAAAGTATTTTATAAATTATTGTTTTATTGATTTTGTAAATCTGTTTATAAACTAGTATGATAGAGGTATTTATCACACCACAGTTCAGTCAGCATGATTCTAAAAAAAATATTTTTTTATGTAAAGCTATTAGCTATTATCACAATCTCTAGCCATGCTTTTAAAGACTTAATATTTTAAAAATAGTCATTTCCACTACTTGTAAATATAAATAATTGGCCAAAAATATAATTTAACGGTAGCTTGATGAATCCTGAATATGATACAAAACAGGCTGCATAGATAGAATAAATTAAAATTGCCTTTTTATTATCTTTTAATAGTTTTATGCAAACTATCTTCCAGGTTTGGGGAAGGATAATTTGCTGTAATGATGTAAGGGAATTGCTATAATTTTGTTTTGGGTTGTTTGGTCTCTAGATGAGACTCATTTGTGTTTTATTTATTCATAAATGATTGTGACACTCGATGCAATTCCTAGTCACTTGCATTCCTTATTTTATTTAGAGCAGTAGTATCTGGTAGTGTTTATCATATGCTTTGTTTTTTATACGTCTTAGATGACACCATTTGTAACTGCAGGTCCCTCTTATTCTTAGCACCTTTAACAGTAGGATGTGATAGAAGCATATTTCTATCATATAGTTTTTTCCTAGCTTATGTGTATTTGTTTATTTATAAAATGTGCAACACAGATGACATTTACTTATATATTGTTAGTTACTTACCTGCATTACAGCCTGAAAGTATTTATGGTAATCTGGTTCTTTAAATAGTTAATAAATTTAGAATATACTCAAGCTGTAGGTTTTTTTAAATCTTAAAACTATAATAACCAGTTGCTGTGATAATTAGTCTATGCAGTGAGTTTATATCTTTTTAGAAACAATTAAAAATGTATTATACTAACGATTATCTGTGCATAAAATTAATCATAGAATCCATATAATGCTATTCTTATTAACTTGTTTAAAAAATTGACAGGGCAGTAAAATAAACATGTAAGTTTAATTCCAGTCAAAAGAAAAATAATGACCAGTATTTCCTGTAGATTTCAGTGAATTATGCTATCATGTGTATTGTAAAGTGCAATCAATAAGTTAATTAAGGTATCGTAGAGTCTCATGTATCTAGCCAATCTTGACAGGCTATAAAAAGATAAGGTTGATTATGTGACATCAGACTGTGGAACACACATGCAGATTACCCTTTGGTGGTTGTCATGCAAGTTGTATAATTATGAGTTACAATATATATATATATATGTGTGTGTGTGTGTGTGTGTGTCAAGAGATTTTAAAAAACCTAAAAAAAGATCATATGTAAAATGGATAAAAGTACCATATTGATGTAAAAAAGAAAGATGAGATTGGAAAAACTGGTTTAAACTTTGAGAGATTTTCCTTTATTCAGTAATGGTTAAAAATAATATATATATATATTTAGTACAAGCTTAATAAGTTAAGTCCCATAATGTATGACTTGATTTTCTTACTATATATATATATATATATTGTAACAGTATGACTTGATTTTCTTACTATATATATATATATATATTGTAACAGGATGGTCTTTTTCTCTAGGAGAGGTGTATCTAACTACAGTCATGCAGTTGGTCTTCAAGATATGCCATTAAACCTGATAGGGAAAGTCAGTTAGCTGATGATTTACCTGGGTCTTATGAAGTGGTTCTATGATAATTACTGATTGAGTGAGATGGAATTCACACTTACCTAACTTTCCTTACTTCATCTCTTCTTGATCCTCATTATGCCATAGAGTTTAAACTCAGGAAGAATGTACATGTACTATATTTTAAGATATATTTATTTTATATCTGATATGTGTATTGAATATAATTTGATTTATTGAAAAATAGAAAAATCAAACAACAGTCAACTAATTTAATTTAATATTTAATATTTAACAAATTAATTATGTAATGTTTCCCTTTCATGATTGTTTTATAACAAAATTAATGTGTTTTGTATAATATAATAAATGTGTAGGCATGATCATCCTTAATTTGTGTTCATTAACTATTTACTAACCAATACCTTTGATCCTTATGAAGGATGGTCATTCACCATTTTAATTTAATAATTTCAACCTTATGTGAAATACAGTATAAAAAGAAGAGACCTAAATTTTAACAATTAACTCTACTAACTAAAATTTCTAATATCAGTTTCTCACCAATTTCCAATCTGTCTATCCATATTTAATAATTTTTTGAAGGTTGCTCTTATATTTTGAACCCCATCCTATTCTGATGTCATATAAATCTATGATAGAATAGACTAATCATCCAAGGGATTAGTCATACATTCTGAATAACATATAATTAGTTAATCAAACACAAGTCAAAGTGTGAGTACTTAATATTGGATAAGAATAAAGTCTCACTTTTCATGTCAGTAGTCTAATGTATCAATTGGCAAAAAAGTTTGTTCCTAAATTTTACTATTAAATAAAAAATTTAAAAAAAAATAGAATTGATGTTTTCCTTTCCTCTAAAATAATTGACAGTTGGATGGCTCTGTTTCAAAAGAAAGAAACCAATTTAACAAGAAAAATAAGAATAAAAAAAATTATAAAAAATTAATTTGAGACAGCATAGTCTAGCCATAGTTCAAAGTCTTGTAGTTCACATTATAAAACATCTGAGTATCTTTGCCTACAGGAAAGTTTCTTTGCATGAACTGGATAGTAGTTTATCAGATAATATTTGGTCTCCATCTGGATCTTTGTGTTGATGACTTCAGACTCTGTTATAACTATCTTTCCCATGCTGAGAGAATTTCTGTGCTTGATTGTAATACATTGTAGATCATTTTACTATAGTAGTCATCATGATGTTAATTTAAAATGATAATCATATCTGAAATAATGTTTGCATGATGAGAAGCTCCATTGTCCTGATGTTTTTCTCTTCCTAGCCATGCATAATTTGTTGTTTTTTAACATATAACTTGGATTAAAATATAAGCTTTAAGAAAATTGGTAGTGGGTTCCTTAACTGACTTTTTCAAATTGTAATTGTAGTGACTTATTCTGTCTACTATTGAGGATAATTAAAATGATAAATAACTTAATTTTAAAAATAAATTTTTTAAAGACATAATTAACTCTCCTTTCTTTTTTTCTTCTTGAAACAAATGAAACTCCTTCCTTTTTTTTCTTCTTAAAAAGAATAAAGTTGTTCTATATTTTTCACTGTTTGATGTGTGACTTTCAAGATCCTGTTTTTATTTTTATTGTTGACATCATTTCGATATTTATAGAATTTTATGCTGGATTAATAAATTTAAAAATAGTAACATTAATGATTTCTTTTCTTTGTTTTTTTAGTTTTTTACTTGCTTGTGTTTATAGATTTGGTATATGTATATATAAGTCAGTATTGTCAATAATAGAATTTTAACTGATTATTTTTTATACAAACTTATTAATATATAACTAATAATATGTTTTTAATGATGGTTGGTGGTAGTGGTTGGTTTAAATGTATTCTTACATTTCTCAACCACTTAAGAGATTAAAATAAATATATTTAATTTAATTCTCAATTGATGGTTATATTTAGTTTTGTTTTTATTATGTTCTTCACTCTTTAGTAGCATTTTTTGCATCTATTTGTTCTTTTTCCTGATCGATAGTTGTTTTGTGACTGTAGTCAGTAGTTGGTGTAATAAACTTGGGATATGCTTATTTTGCTTTTAGCTTCATTCCCTTGAAAAAAAATTTTTTACTTTCTTTTTCTCCCAAAAAATCTTGGCTCAAAATTGGTGTGCAATTATTGGCCTTTCACGTAGGATTAGAATTTTGGTTACTTGCTTTTGTTTCACTTTCAGGAGTATATATGTATTTATTTATTTATTTTTACACAATGTGCCTTTGTTAATAGATTTGGTGCTATTAGATCTTAGTCACTTAAGATCTTATTTATTATTTTTAGGATGGTGAGGTAGGTTTAAATGTATCCTTACTATATATATATGTGTGTGTGTGTTTGTGTGTGTGTATAATACACACCCTACAAATATTCCATTTTACCATATTTGTGATTACATTGTTTGCCATTTATTTGTATACTAATACATGGCATGTAAATTAAATACAATGCTTGACATATAAACAAATAAATTCATACACACACAAAAGTAATATAGGTATATAATTACTAATTTAGTAAATGTTTAAATTTTATATTGTTAACTGATTTTTTTTAAATTAACATTTATTCATATTTTCTGAACATTTATTTTAGAGTAAATTTTTATTGCTAATTCTATTTTAATATATTATAGTTTTGAAAATACATTTATTTTTGTGTGCCTAAGTAGTTTTTATACCAAAATGATTTAACACTTGTCAAACAATAAAATTCATTACTATGCTTACAAACTGGACAGTGAATTAAAACTGAACGTTAACACCCCCCCCCCCCGCTCATAAACAGGTTTAAAATATTTATAAGATAAGTGGTCCAGAACTAATTCAAATATATCACAAACCTGGGGGAAAATAAATATTTAGACCTTATTAGTTTTAGGATAAAAATTCCACATTATTCTAGAGTGGTTAGGCATTATGCTAATTATAAAACAAAGGATATTATATCATTATATGTTTTTGCTGTATACTTTATCGCTTATTATTTTTTACATCTATTTTGAAGATTTTTAAAATATAAATATTTTCACAGTGCACCAATCATTTTAATTTTGACATTTTTTATTCTCCACCTGTTAAGAGTTTTTGAAAATGCTCAAGATTTTCACTTCTATATAAAATCTTTATTTTATACTAAATGTCAATAAATTTGGACTTGATTTTTTTTAAATTTGATTTCATAAATGAATAATATTCTAAAAAAATTTCATTTTACTTTTTAAATATTTAAAAACTGACTTCAAATAACAACAACAAATTTCTAAATGTCCATCAACAATGTTTGTCTAAACATTTTTTCAAAAAATAACCAATTTCTTTTTTACTTTAATTTGAATTTTTTAATGTAATGAAAAAATGTAAGTTTATGATAAATCTATCAAATTCTGATTTAAAGTCTGATATTTACTTTAACATTAGCAATGTTTTTGGAAAAAAATGTTAACACTGTATCAAATTTGAGATATGATATTTCACATAACTACCATCAAGAAGGAAATAAAATCTATATAATAAAGCTTTCCTTAGAGAATAATGATATTTTTTTGACTATATGTAAAATATGATCTCTTCAATTTTTTTCATTTAAATCAATAAAAGAAGCATCCCACACTACAATGACTTACAATAATGATGGTAAAACAGTATTCTAAAGTTGTGGAACAACCATGGTTTTTTTAAGGAAACACACAAAAATTTTCAACAACTATGGAAGCTATCAAATTAATTACTTTCTAAATTCTATAATTTAAAATATAATTTTTTGAATATATATAATGTTTTCATGGTTATATGATATAACTAAAGTAGTTTTGGGGTTTATCCATGGTTATTTTCTATTAATTCCCAATGTTTCAATGAAATAACATCCACCATTGTCAAGATCAAGTTTTTAAAGAAAAGCTATTAAATCTCAAGTAGTAACAGGATTAATTGTAAAATAAACATTGAGATTGAGTGTGAAGTAATTGATTATTCAGAATATGTTTACTTTCTTCAGTTTCACCATTAATTGATTTGAGGTATATATTAGAAGAAGGAGATAAAATAAGTGATCTCCACACAGCTGGAATATGTTGTTCTTTATTAGCTTTATTTAAACCACTCAATCTGTTTAATATTTCAATATACTTTCTCATGATTCTTAAATCATACTTTTCCAAATTAGCAAGTATTTTAACATTATCAAAATCTGGTTTTGTGATCAATTTTTTTACTTCACACTCAATCTTGTTATTACTTGAGATCTAACAGTTTTTTTTTAAACTTGACCTTGAGATTGGTGTATGTTATTTCATCAAAACATTGGAAATTAATACAAAATAACTCATAGTTTAACTCAATAAAATACTTTATATATATATATATATATATATATATATATATATAAAAAGGGTAGAATGTTAATATATATATATATATATATATATATATATATATATATTAACATTCTACCCTTTTTATTTGAAATAATATTATGTAAATAATTCTAAATATGTTCTATTTTGTAAAGTTTTCTATATAAGCTTGAAAACACAATATTTTAATAAATTTATATTTTTAAAAATGTATTTATTGATTTAAATATTATATATATATATATGGAAATAAAAGTAAAATTTAATAAATATTTTAAAGCATTTTAACCCCGTTTCCTCTTAATTCCTTGTCTTATAAATCTGCCATTTCATTGCAAAAAAATCATAATTTATCTCAAAGGTAGAAATTCATGGAATTCCTTTCAATCAGTTGATGGCATAAGCATTAATTTTAAAAGTACTTTGAATGATTTTGTTGTTTTTTACGAATTAGATTTTAATTTTAACTAATGTACCTAGAGATCAGTAATTGTTCAGTGACTGAAACACCAAGTAAAATACATTTTAAACTTAGACATTTGTTTATATTCTAAAAACTGAAAAAAAGATATAAGCTTATATTTGTTTACATGTATATTATTTATTTTTTATAAAACTATTAAGTATTAATTTCTTTATAAGTATGATATATGCATGTTTACATTTCACTTAAATTTATTAAATTATTATAAAAAATTAATGAATTAATAATTTGCTTAGAATAAAAATAAAATATCTACTGCCAACTATCTTTTTATTATTGTAGAATTTATGTTTTTAATAACTATGTAAAAAGTAAATTGAAATAAATTTCTTTCATTTAAAATTCAATAAAGTAACATAAAAATGATTAATTGAAATCTAGAAATTTATAAAAAATGGGAAACTTAACCCTCTCACAAGTTGTTATTTCTTTTGTTCTCACTTGCTGTAAACATAGAACATTTAGTTTAGGAATTAAACCATCATTCTATATAGAAAATAATAAATTTGAATCATTTGATAGATATTTTTGTTTACAAACAAAATAAATTCTAAATGTTCACATTTTATTTCTGAAAATATTAACAACTGACATCATAACCAAAACAAAAAATCTTTTATATCATTTTTGCTGAGATTATTTTTATTTTTAAAAATCAATGAAATCTTCATTATACTATATTTGTTTTAAAATGTGAATGAATAAATATTTATTTCTTTTATGACTAATGAATTAGACTTTAAAAGTTTTAATTTTTTAATTATTTTTTTTTGCAATATACAATATTTTCACATTCGTTTTTATAATTGCACTGATTACATAAAAATCTACACTTGTAAATATCTTCAGAGTAAACTTGCATTGTCCAAAAATATAATATTTTATTTTTTAAAAATAAAATATTTCTATTCAAAATAAATTATTAATAATTTATTTTTTGATTTGTAATAGTTATTGCATAATTATAGTATAAGTAACTTTGAATTGTAATAATTTTGCAAATAAACATGTTTTGATTATTCAAACCATTTCCTCCAAAATTGTCATAACAATTAGTGTTGGCAGAAGATATCAGAAATACAAAAGAGACAGTAATCAAGGCAGAGTTAAACCAAGTTATTTTACCAAATTTTTGATTTTGTGGACATCTATGGATTTTTTTAAGAAAAATTTTACATTGCATATTTAAAAATAATGCTTGCAAAAATTCTCAGTAGGTTGTGAATAACTTAAAAACATGTGAAAGATCAAATTGAATCATCTGATAATTAAATGATTAATTCATTTTCATGTGAACCTGCCACTAATAATATAAGCAACTGTAATTTAACTTAATGGAAGGAATTTGATTTAAATAGTTAATTTTAAATGACTTTGTGCAATTTTAATGGTGACCAACATAAATATTTTAATTCTAATTAAAGTACTCAATTGGCAATAGTATTCAGTGCTCAAAAATGTAACAGAAATTATGTATACATACAAGAAGATGGAAAAGTACAGGTTTGTGCTTGCATAATATACTTTTTGTAGATAATGTAAATACAGAAAAATAAGTTTATATTTAATTTTATTTCAATTTTTTTGGAAGTTATTAAATATTTATTTGTTAATACATATATGATATTTACATTTAGATTTTATTAAAATATATTACATATTTAGCAATACATTTGTTCAACTGACAATTATTGAATCAAGCAGAACACATCTATTGTCAATAACATTTTTTTTTCAATTTTTAAATGCCAATTTATGCTTTAATAAAATTAGTCTTAAATATATAAATATTTTGGAGAATATTTTTTATTATTACATTATTTTTTATAACCTAAACGTTGATACATATCGTTTTGAATACTTATTTCTACTTTTTTTTCTCTTTTGTTTTTGATATGGCTCATTTATTAAATTTATGCTTTTAATAACATTTTTTAAAAATATAAAAATAAAATATGTAGTATTTTTTTATATTAAAAATACAATTAAAAAGCATTAAAAAAAGTGAATTAAAATTTTTGGGGTGTATTAAAATGGGATACTAAAACGTTTTTTGCTGTGAAATTTACGACTTATAAGGATTATTAATTAAACATTTTATGCTTATTATTTTTAGTAAAGAAATTTTCATCTTTAAAAATGCTTACATATTTTAATTTATTTATTAGAATATTAATTTTAAAAATTAAAAATAATGTTAAATTAAATATATTAACTTTGTAATACATAGAAAAGCATAGTAAGCTAAATCAAATAATCAGAACAAAGAATTTCATTTTAATCTCAATACAAACAAAACGTTTTTCAAACAAGAAATCATTGCATTCAAATAAATTTATTTATCAATGCACATTTGAATAAAAAATATATTCAAATAGTTAAAACAGTCTTTGAAACTTAACATTTAATTCATAACTAAAATAAAATTACAAGAAAAATTATGCAAAATCTTGGAAATAAAATTTTCCACTGTTATTTTCTGTTTCATATTATATATGTTTTACATTGTTTGTTTTCTTTTTGCTAAAAATCAAAATCATTTAAACATAATCTGAATGTAAGTATTATATTTCCTTAAAGAAATAAATATGGGTTTAATTTTACAGAAATAAGATAAATAAATAAACTGTAAACTGCTGAATTTTAATTTTTAGATTTTGAATAAAAGTGGCAATTTTACTTGCTTGATGACTACATTCCATTTTATAAGAATTATTCAATTAAAATCCTAACTCTGCCTTTTTCTTCAATTAAAATATCAATTTATTGTTTGCATAATATGTTTTTTATTTTAATGATACTGATATTTACAATTGTTCTTGGAGTAAATAACAATAAATATACTTTTTAGTTCAGATATGTATTATCAAATGTATGAAAAATAATGATATGATATTTAGCATTATTTTAGATACTATTCTAGAATGTCAAATTTTATCCCCCCCCCCAAAAAAAAAAAAAAAAACAGGTAAAACTCATTTGAAAATTGTTTCATTATATGTGCTGTAATATAAATAAAAAATGCCGTAAAACGTATTCTTGTTATTTTTTTATAAATATTAGATATTCCACTTATTGACTAAATCTATAGCTATATTTGTAAATAATATTATAGAAATAACTCTAAATATAAGAAAAATGTAACAAAAACAAAGTGAATGATAAAAATGGCATTCAATGATGAAAATATCAAAAGTAAAAATGCCATTTATGGAAAGTGCAAGGCAGTAAGATTATCAATAAATAAAACATTCAATAAATGAAAGGAATTTAGAATAACATATGATTATTGCTATATTATTCAGGCATTTGTTAAAAAATCATTGAAAGTTATTAATTATTCAGAATTCATTAAAATTGATCTAACAGAAAGAATTCAGAATGAATGTCCTATCATATAGAATGCATTGCTGAACCCATCTGATCATGTGGCCAGCCTGAATCTCTCTGCAATAACATCAGCAGTTAATTCAAGAGAGAAATCATGTTTGTGTAAAAAACTGGAAATCATCAGAGATTCCTATAAATACCAACTGGTTGGAATTGGGAGAATCAGCAGAAAGCTACATTGCCTTATTCGCATATGAGAGTGTTCAAATCCTAGGTAAATCATTCATTTTTTGTCTTCAAATCTTAAACATCTCAAAAACTATAATTTAAATTTAATCAAGTATAGAACTATTAATTTCCATGGTCTATCTACATGCATTAGCTTAGCTTTTGTAATAATACCTTTAAATTAAATATCTTGTTAATTATGTGATTAAATATATGTTTATTTTATTTATTATTTGAATGTATATGTGTGTGATTTCAAACATATTAAAATGTATACTTTAATAGAATGTGTGTACGCATTTATTGTAAGGCAAGAACGAGCATTTAAAAAAAAAAAATGGGATAAAATATTTTAATTATCATTAGGTAGATAATTTGAGGTAAGATTAAAAGTAGGGGGGGTTATGCCTTAGAATTAATAACGCATAAATATTCTATTGGTCAAATATTTGTGACATAAATATTGAGAAATTGATATTCATAGTATAGGGGGAGAATTGAGAATAGTGCAAGTCCAATGAGCTAGCTGGGGAGGTCAGGTACTAAATTTGTAGCTGGTTGAGCAAGTATGTTAGTTATCTTGAAATTAACTGGGGCCTAAAGGTTTTTTCCTTAAAATAAATAAAGTGCTTGGATGACCAGTGTTATAATTTAGTAGCAGAGAGTTGGTATTATTGAAGTGATATTATTATCTTCCTGAAAGATCGGAAGCCTTCAAAGATAGTAATAAAAATTAAATGAAAGGAATAGAATAAATAAACCTAAATGAAAATAGATGTTTCCATCTCTTTGTTTACAAAGAAAGAAGGCAGACAGTACAATGGCATAGACAACATGGGCTGTAACTGACACAGGTGACAATTAAGAAAAAAGAACATCAGAAAGCAATTAGTTTAGATTTGAAGAGCCTGCTAGTTAATATTCAATTTAATAAAATGTGTCAAATTGGCCCAGCCAATAGACGGTTGAGATTTCATAGGACAGTATAAATGTGGATCCATAATTATAAAAAAAAGGACACTCTGGGTGAATTATGATAGAAGGACAAGCAGAACAAACAATAGAACTAAGAGGGTTGGGGTTGGTCATGCATTCATTTAAAATAAGATAAAGGAAAATAATTTTTTGTATAAATAAGAGTAGATAGATCATTCAATTCTGAAATGGAAGTGGTGAGCTGGGTTATAAAATTCAAAACTTTTGCGGGAAACAGAGGGGAAGTACCGAATAGGCACTTGGAGAGCTTGGAATGATTTTTCTCCTGCAATGAATTCAGTGAGTCAGTCAAGGATAGCATAGCTAATAGCTACATACAGGATGATGCTCGAATTTGGTCAGCAATCTATCTATTTATTCATCCAACAATTTATATATTTAACTATCTATCCATCCATCTATATATAAGTACAAATATATTTACATATATACTGAAAATAAGAATTGTAATACAGATTTTATTTAAAATATTCTATATTATGATGTAGTTATTATTTTTATTTTTAAAAAAAACATGAAAGTATATAAAAATGTTAAAAAGTACTTGTTGGTTATTTTCTATTATAATTTTATTTTAACATTTGTTTATTTAAAGTAGCATATACTATTGCAAGTTTGGTAAAATCTGATTTAGCAATTAATGAATCATTAAAACTTAATAGTATAAATGTATATGGTTGTTCTTTTGTTAGTTAGTTTGTTTGATTGTTTGTTTTAGACACGATCCTTTATATCGATTCTGTAGGTTTATTTCATCAATTTAATAAAAAATTCAGCAAAGTTTTCTAAAATCTTAATTAAATAAAACATGTTTTATAAATACGATATATTTTATTTTTATTTTTTAAACTTATCAGATCAGTTCATAATATAAATTTAAATACAATAAAAAAGTTAGAAAACTATTAGTGTTCAAAACAATTCAGAAAATCTTGAATTCACTATGCTTTATTCAAGTCAAAATAGACTAAATCATATGATGTTAAAATTGACCTACTAAAACTGAAGACAATAGAATAAATATTATAAAATAAAAATCATTTAAATATTTCAGAAAGCTTGCTGAAATTGTAGGTAATAATAAAGAATGACTGAAAAACTAAAATGGTGGATTAATTCACATCCTAAAGAAGTTTTTACAAAATTATTAATTTGTTTATTAAATAGAAATTATTGTGCAAATGAGTATTATTTTTTACAATACTAATATTTTTACATTTAGAAAATAACATTTCGATATGAAACTTTGATATTTCTTATATAGAATATTTTTTCTGAATATCCATCAAATAATAAAAAAAATATTAAGTTTTAATCTTAAACTACAGAATTGAAAATATGCCATTCTGAAAAATATAATTAAATCCAGGAAGAGAATAAATGTTCTAAAAAATGTTGGAATTATTGTTAATATCTTGAAAAAAAAAAAATAGAAAATCTAAATAATAAAAATGTACCAGATAATTAAAATAAATATAGTGAAATATATACATTTATGAAAGATAATAAAAAATATATTAACAATTTTAGAGATATCAATTTTATGCAAAATCTTTACCAAGATAATTATTAACTTGTCTACAATTAACTTTGGACTCATACCAACAATATAAAGATAGCTTTGGAAGTAGTTTAGGAATAGTGGATTATATCCAAGTATTGAGAGGTATATAGAAGGAATCACTTATGATATGTTTCAATTGTGCTTTGAATTTGCATATTTTAAATGCCAGCTTAATGTACAAGCATTTCCAAAGTGTTAGCCAACTTTGATTTATCAAGATTGTCATATTTCTAATTAAGAATACTTTGTATTTGGCAAAATTCAACAGCAATGATTAGATTATCTGTTCTGAAGAATATTACCTTCGATCAAGATGTAAGAGAATGATTCCATAACTCCAAAAATTTGTGCATTTTTACAAGACATATTTTGCGGATTTAAATGGAAAACTAAGGAATAAAATTCATGGTTATTTAACGCATATACATTTTACAGATTACGTGATTGATTTTTTAAACAATGCTTTTGAACTTCAGGAAACTTACAAGGGTTATTAAATAAAAATAAAGAAGTAGATCTAATGATAAATGCTAAAAGTAATGAATAAAAAGTTAATAAACTACAAATATCTTGGTCATATTATTAACCTTTTAACCACTAATTATATTATTGGTTGTATGGGGTAAAAATCAAATCTTTTAATTGGCCAACTCACAAACTGAAGACAAAGCCTATTGTTAAAACATATTCGCCTATAATATTAAATTCAACTCAGATACGTTTATAAAAAGTATATTACTAATTTTTCAGGTTATGAAGAGAACGAAAGTTCTTTCAAAAATAAATTGCTATTTATTTATTCTAAAATATTCAATTTCGGCAACATAAAAGCTATAATATAAACAAAAAGATCGACTTTTACGTTATAGAAAAGTAAATATTTCTTTTAAATATTTCTTTAATATTTTTACTAAAATCTTCAATATTTTTCGAAAATAATTTTGTTTTTTTAGTTTTTTTTTTAAAAAACTAGTTTAATTTCTGAAATTATATTTTTTTAATACTTAAAATTGCATTTGAAATGAAAATCTCAGCGTTTTTCTTTATTTTCTTTGATCAGGCGGTTTCTTTGTTCTTTCCAGCCAATCAGAATGTCTTTTTCGGCTGAGAGCTCACTAACAACCAATTACAAATGATGTTCTTTCTTTGTTTAGGTTTAAATGCGTTTTTTTTTATTTTTTACTTGTAAAATAAATCAGAAGAGGGCACCATCTTACAGAACTTTTAAAAACCTATTCAAAACCTATCAAACTAATTTTTTAGCATAAGAACTGGCAGAGTTAGAGTGACGTCAGATGTCTACGAGGAGCCTCGTAAGAAACGGAATACAAGTGGAAACATAATAGATGGAATTAATAATAGAATCAAACTCAATGAAATGCTTTTTATAAGAAAAAAACTTTATTTTAGCCCAGAGGTCAGCACAGCTGCCTTGCAAGCAGTGGTTGCAGATGATTGTTGCAGGTTCGCCTCCCGGCCGATGCTATGACATATGAAAAAAAAAAACCTCATTTTAAAAGAAATATGCTAATGTTTTTGAATGGGAAGGCAATTTTAATAGTCATGTTTTACAAGCTCTTTTATATAAATTGGAGACTTGAACATTTAATTCAATACAATACAGGCCAATGTGTATGCTGGGACTAGTAAAAAGAGATGACAATGAAAACCATGAATAAAAAAATAAACAAGTATCACTGATACAATTTTAAAAAATTAAGAGAACTAAAATGGCAGTGGGTTGAACATAACAGTAGCTTAAGTTTTAAATGTAATCACACAATATTGTAAAAGATCTAGAAAAAAAAAACAAAGTGATATTAATGAATGAAATTAGAAAGTTGGTAGACATGGCATGGAAAAGAGAGATTATGAGAAGAGAAACTTCTTCCTGCTTGGATCGATAGTAATTGAAAATAAAGATGATGCAATAACATGCAACTAACAAAATTGGGTAAAGGAAAGAGAATTTGGAGGATTTGGTCCTTTTTTATATCTTTATTTATTTACTTGAAATAATGCAATGTTTAACAAAAGTAAGCATATGTAAAATAAAGAGATAAAATTAAAATAACACCATTTATTATTTAAAATAATAGGTAGTATTGTATATCTGATCTAATAATATGCCCAATCTCTAGCTTAATGAGAAATTAATACAACATTGATATATTTATCTAAAAAAACGATAAATCATAATTTACGATGTTCAAGAGCTTTTATAGATTTAAGCCGAACCTAATATAATAAGAACGCAGCATAAATAGCAGCATAAATTGAAATGACTCAAAAACAAAAAAATAATCGAATGATTAAAACCAAGATGATCATGTTACTAGTTTAATTCTAATCTAGCAATATTTAGCTTGTGAATCTGTTACTTTCCTTCTGCACTAAACCGCACTTAGCGGTAGATTAACGAATTTTTAATTCAAGTTTTACAGTCTTATTTACAAAGATATCTATGTAAAATAAAAATAGTTACAGAAAAAAAATCAGTTTTTGTAATAATTTTTAAAACAGTTAACTACAAGTTTTTTTTACCCTCCCTCCCTTTGCCTTAATATTTTAACTAATATCGTTTATTTAAAATGCTACTTTATTTTTCGAAAAGATAACGTTTTAAAGAGAAATATAATGAATAAAAATGTCTAGCGGCTTCACCAGTAAAAAGAACGGATGAAATGGGAGGTGGATAGTTTTGATTAAAACCGGAATTCAATACTTCATTTTGCCCTATGGGTTAAAATAATAACCTTATTATTTTTTTGAATAGAAAATGTAATCTTGTATAAAAATTTATCAAAAATTAAAGTATGTTTTTTTTTTTTTAATTAAGTACTTTAGTAGTGAAAGTAGAATATAAAATATAATTCAATTAAAACTGAGTTGAAAGAGTCAGAAAATCAATAAATGTCTTTGTTAAAAAAAATCATGTCCATGTACATGTTTAAATTTAAATTATACATCAACTAAACTTTATTCACTATTGTTGTAATTTTAACGATTGTCATGACTGAGCTTCAAAACTTTTTTATTTTTTTATTAAATTAAATCTTAAGTAGGTTTAAAAGTAATTTATTCATAATCCTTTTTATAATTTATATATAAAGTAAAATGTCCTAAATAACCCTGAAAAGAGCAAGTTTTTTCCTTATATTCAGCACCGAAGAAATTTCTTACTAAGCTATTAAATAGAGGGATTTGAACTTAGGATTTTTAGTCTGCATTCTTCTACTCTATCTCAAACAACCGTTAAACATGACACACATGAAAAAAGATAAATGATCCCCAGTGTACGTATTTCGTGCAGAACCAGCACTCATCAGTTGTTTGAGATGAAGTAGAGGGTGAATATAGACTGAAAATTTTAAGTTCAAATCCCTCTATTTGTTATACTAAGCATTTAGTATACTGAATGAATAGGTTAATTACTAGGTTATTGTTTGATTTTTTACCCTTTAGCCAAGAATAGCAAGTGATCCATTTAATAAAGCAATAACTGAATGAGTAGTGAGGTTTACTACGGAATGTCCATCTGTAAAAAAGTCTAAGTTTACTTGAAAATATTTAGCTCTTATGTGGATTCGCATCACTATTTTGTGACATATTTATATATATTTGAGAAAAGCTTTTCATAGGTAAAAGAAGTGAACATATATTTGGGATCCAGTCGAAATGTTTGCATAATGCTATTATTATCAGCAAGAAAATCATTACAGGCAATTATATAAAATATATGTTCATGTACACACGCGCACACACGCATATATATATGTAAATTGATAAATGCGCCGGATAAATACTTATAATCATCCAAATCTTTCTGCGACAAATTCTTTAAGTTTGTAACAAATCTTTATTTGTTACTCTATGCAAAATCTTTCAGATCAATATTTCTTTTTATCCATGTACTTCAAAAAAAAAAACTCATTTGGTGAGTTAGAAATTTTAAAGCATGAACAACGACATAGAAACGACAGTCATATGTTTTATTTATGTCTTAATTGCAATCTATTTTATTCTAAAAATTGAAAGTTTTTAGTAATCGATTTAATCCATATTTTGGAATAAGAGGAGATAATTTATACCCACGTGATAACATTCAAAGTAACAAAAATATATTATAAGGAATATATTGTAATAAATGGACTTATGCCTGATAATACCGTTATCTAAAATTAATTAAATATTTATCAGTTATATTTGTCAATTTATTATACATATTTCTTACAATAAAATACTTTTGTTTTATTAGTTATTATCATGAGTTGTAATTATCCTAATTGTTAATTAATAAATTAAATATCTTTAAATAAGCACACAACCATTTGCTAAAACATTCACTTTCTAAAAACAAATTGGTTGTAAATAAGCATATATATATATATATATATATATATATATATATATATATATATATATATAATATATTATATATATATATATATATATATATATATATATATTAGAGAGAGAGAGAGAGAGAGAGAGAGAGAGAGAATTAAATATTTTCCATTGATTGTTATTCTTATAAACTGAAATAATGAGATTTCATTCATGTAGACAGAGATAACCTTTGCATTGATGTTATTGGGAAATTCAATTACTACTAATTGACAATTTCCCTGAAGTTTAATACATTTTCTCCATTAATCTACATCTCTTTTGAGTTGTGAGGGTAGTATTGAAGTAAAATGAGATCCTCTTTTACTTCAAATCAAACTTGTTAAATAACATCCAATTTATAAAGGTGTGAGAATATGAAAAAATTGCATCTTTCTTGATATTCTGCAAGTAATATTTTAAACTTCTCCAGAGGCTTATGTGTTTATACATGTATTGTAAGAGCTGATCTTACATCCCACCAAGAACCATTTAACATCCTATGTATAAAAAGAATATAACCCAAATAAAACATATTTCCCAAAATATTTTTTACAAGCATTTGAGATAAGAAAATACTTAATTATTGATATAATTAAGAGATAAACCAACTGGTGATACAATTTATAACCCAAACTAAACGTGTAAAACTTAAATTTTTATACTTATTATAAAATCTTTGATGAACTATTATTTGATATACACATATTATAACAATATAAGAAAAAAAAAAGATCAAATTTAGACACAAGCAATAAAATCACAAAACCATAAAGAAAAGAAATAATAAATAAAAGTTTATTGTTATTAATCCACCATATATATATAAATAGACATCAAACTTGTTATTTTAAAAGAGATGTTTCAACTTTAAAAAAGAACAACTCCTTTTTGATGATTGGTAGTACATATATACAAACGACCTTTCTTTTAAAAGATCAGATCAAAAACTCTTGTTGACTAAATAGCACATGTATTTTGCAAGCCACAATTGAACTTGTAGCCATCAAAGTAAAACCTTAAATTAGAAGTTATTAAAGATGAATAAAACAAAAATAAAATAGGACAGACTGTAAATTAGAAATCCCAGAAATCACTTTAAGTTTGTTCCATGATTCAAGAAGATTTTCAATCTTTAGTCGAAGAATTATACCAAGTCTAACTTGAGATTACAAAGAATCAGGATCTAACTGTTCAGCAAACTGAAAAAGTCTAATTAACTATTTAAACAGACACACATATAACCATGAACTGCTAAGTATAAAGTTATCTTGTGTGAAGAGATTCGTCACTTATGGAGCTATAACTGCCAAAATGAATTCAGCTCAAAATAGCATCTATTCATCTATACTAAAGGAACTACCAACTTTATGACTGCTCACCATATGAACTTAACCATTCAAAGCATACTATACAAGAAGAAAAATTCAGATTACCATCATGCACATTCCAAGATATTCAAATCCAACCAACTCGATCATTAACTGTACAAATAAGGACACACAATCATTTTAGGACATTTTTTATGGACTCAATTTATCTTAGGTTGACCTCATATGATTAATTTTATGTATCTATTTTTTCCTTTACTGCAGGTTAATAGGATATATATTCTTGACATAGGGGAAAGAGGAAAAATATTATTAGCTTAAATTTAAATTGAAATAAAATATAGGGTCAGGGATGAACTTGTTTACAGATAAATTTGATCATCACCAGGGTTAGAGGTAAGACTTTATATTTTCCAACATTAAATACCAATCCTTGTACAGTTATACCATTATTTGTTGGTTGTTAATACTAATCACTTCCTCATTTATTTGTTGTTTCAGTACATATGATTAAAAACTTCCAGCTTGAACAGTTTTTCCTATCATTATATAAATAAATCAAAATAAAAAGAGGGGATCTCAAATTACTACCACATTATCTAATATGAATCAATCTAAAAATATATTGAAAACAAAGAATTATGATTTATTAAATTCTAATTTAGCAAGCAAGTATATGTAAATAATAAGTCATATTTTTTGTATTGATATTGAATCATTATTATTTGAGGAGAAAATAGAGATTGGATTAATAAATATCAATAATACGGATCAAAGATTAGGCAGAGAAGAATAATGTCCAAAGGGCACCTGTGACCAAGCCAGAGCTATATATAAAATATATAACTATGACCATGTTTAAAGGACACATCTTCTCAGCTGCAGAATTCAACACCTATCATTCAAAGCATTATTTTGTTTCAGAGTAAACTCCAGGCACCAGTCAGTTACCCAAAGATAAATGATGCACTTTGAATGATTGGAAAACTAATTCAGTGCCTAAGATATCTCTGTTAACTCAATCAAAAAGAATATAATGCATTACTATTTTAATTAGTGGTAAAAGAATTGATCGACAAGCATTAAATTAAAAGATAATTTATTAGCTGATCAAATATTTATTATTATAACTTTTAAACTACTTCTAAATTTTCTCAATTAAATATAAAAAATGATTAATAATAAATTCAGACACACCCATATTATAATAAGATATACAATAGCAATGTAATTCAGCATTAAAATAATTATAAGCATTCAAAACATGTACATTAATAGTTCATTTTATATGGTTATAGAGTTCATTTATTAACTGACTCTGGGAGGCTTCAAGGTTAGCAATGACTACATTATTATCAGAAATAAAATAAGAAAAGTTATTCATTACCTATAGGATTTTGGATGTTGACTTCTTGATGATTGCTGCTTTACATGAAAACTTTCAAACCAGTTGGATTTGAGGTTTTGTGGAGGTTCCTATGCTTACTATTTTATGACACTATTCTTTAAGACAAGTTAGACATCATTGACAGTTGTTCAAGTTGATAGGTAAGCATCACTTTTACTGGGCAGGCCACTGGTTTTATCAGACACAGTCTGGAGCAAATCCATATGCTTCCAATGGCTGTAAGCACTGCATTGTCCTGGAAAACATTGATTCTGGATAAATGATAGACTGATTGTAACAACTCACTGATTGACTGATTGACTGAACTGATTGAAGAACTGATTGACTCTATTTATATGATGCACCTGTTGTCACTTTGTTAAATAGTTTTTATATCTGCCAGATATCTGTTGTTGGAATTCGGCCACTGTTTTTGATTACATTCTTTTGATAATATTTTAATCCTAATTTCAGGTTGTAACTATTGCTATTTTGTTGTTTTGTGGATTTTCTTATTAGTAGCCATTGCTAAATCTGTTTTTTTAATTTTTTAACTTTCATCTATCATTTTATCCACATGCACATATTTTATGATACTTCTTTATTTTACAATCATTCACTATTTATGCATGCATATGTTTAAAATCAATTTGTTATCTAGTTTTTAAAGATTCTTTTTTTTCTTTAAGTCTAATAAAAGAGAGTACCTTTAAATTTATATAAAAGATTTATACTTTAAACAGTCATACTTTTAATTCTTAATTATTTGCAATTGAACTACTTTAAAATTTTCTAAGTTGATTTCTTCCCCCTTCCACTCACTCCTAACTTTTATAGATTATTTCTTTTTTTAGTGAAGTACCTTTTGTTTAAACTAATAATAATAATAATAATAATAATAATAATAATAATAATAATAATAATAATAATAATAATAACAACAACAACAACAACAACAACTCTTTACACTTGTATAAATTTATTTATTTTCAAACAAAATGTTTTTACTCCTTTATGGATAAATTATTCTGCAATAATTTTATTATTTATTATCAATTTCAAACTTTGTGTTCTTTATGAAAAAATTTTATTTTTTACTAATTGTAAACACAATTTTGGTGAGCGCTGCTTAGAAGCATTACTATATATATATATATATATATATATATATATATATATATATATATATATATATATATATATATATATAAGTGACAATAAATTCTGTATAATGTTTAGGAATCTTCATGTCTCTAGCTCTCTTGATGAATAAAGAGTTTATGTTGTTCTAGAAGATTTCCCCTGAGATATATTTGAAAATTTGTTAAAAGCTTGGAGAAGTGTCTTTGCAAATTTGAAAAACTTAATAATATATATATATATATACTAATTCAAAATTAAATCTCTATATAACATCATATTTAAATATTGTCATTCAGTAGATTTCCTACTAAAGTAAGTTTTTCAAGTTGAAAAATTACACAGAACAATGCAAATACATACTATACTTCCTTATAACAATTTAATTTGTGTAAGTCTACCTTGCAAGAATGTTCTTCCTAATTTAATTTTGAATTGGTGTGATAGGTTTATTTATACATTAGAAATAAAACCAATTATACTAATTCAAAATTAAATTAATAGCAACATGAAATTTAAAAATTTATTACCAATGGATTGAAAATTACAAACATTTTGTTTCAGCAGAAAAACTACTATAAAGAAACATGGATTTAATCATCTCAAACAATATTATTTAATAGATTACATTATAGTTAGAAAGCAGAATACAAGAAAAAAGTACAAGTGCAGTTTATTGGAATTTCATAGATTAATATGCTCCAATAATAAAATGATAGATACATTAAAATATATATATTATTCAAATCATATTCATTAGAAAAATGATGCTCATTTCTTTAAAAGAATTTACTATACTATTAAATTTTAACAGCTATTAATCACTAAATTTGCTAATTTGAATCTTCAGGATAGTTATTTTACTGAAGCATATACCCTGGATTCAACTAACAGTTCACTGATTGTTTTTCTGATAGCGATCTTGTCACTACTGATTTCATTAAAAGGAAAAGTATGGCATCTTCTGCTTGGAAGAATAATATATTAAATAATGCAACTTTGTAATAAATATAAAGAAGTAAAGTCAGAAGCAGTGACTGACATGAAGATTAAAAATATTTAGTTGATTAAAACTGCAAAGGAGATACAGACATTTGTTGATTGTGGTCATTCTACATCTTTTTGAGTATTGAAAGACACATATATAAACATGAAAAACTGTATCCCAATCCAATCCTATTAGATTCAACATAACATTATCCTATATGATGACAATGATATTTTGAATAAGTGAAAATACTATTTTCACCATCTTTTGAATAATGGTACAGAAATTGAGATGAAATTTTTTAGTGATAAATCATCTTATTAACTTTTTTAGATTGGAACAAATATATTCAGCTTAAATAAAACAAAAACAGCTTTTGAGATTTTAAAAGTGGAAAGAATTCCGGTCCTGATGAAATGCTTGGAAAAGTTTTACTTACTGTTTATGGTTGATACATTAGTTTTATTGAAATTATTTAGAAATATCTGGATCTTCAAAGTTGTCCCTGACTTTGAAGATGTCTTTATTGTTCCAATTTTTTTTAAAAAAGCAGAGAATATTACATTAATTATTACTGAATAATGATATTATCTATTGCAGCTAAATTATTTTCAAGAATTTTGTTGAATAAATTCCTTCCAGTTGGCTTTAGAGAAATAATAAACATTGTTTTTCTGTGATGCAAATACAACACAATTGTTGGGAAACAGAGTGATTTATATTGATTTAGTCAAAATATTTGATTCAGTTAATAGGACAAGTTTGTGGAATTGTTTGAAATTAGTTAGTTGTCTATAAAAATTTGATATTATAACGTTTCTGCATGATGGAATGAGAAAAAGTGTTATTACTACAGATAAAATATCTGAAACATTTGAAATGAAAACTGTGTTGAACATATCAAAAGATTCAAAGTTATCAGATTCTAGAATAATAGTTGTTTAGGCTGCATAAAATGTTTTTGGATTTAATTTCTATTTTGTCCACAGATTATTATGCATTTATTAACAAATGGTTATCACAATTTCTTTTAATGAAGTCATTAATATACTACTCTAATTATAGCATCTGTAATAACACATTTATAAACAGTTTTAAAAATTGCATATTAATATTTTAAGAGAGATAAAAATAATTCCATGTCTTTTCTCTATTCTTTATACAAATATAAAAAATTTTAATGTAAACTTTAGTCGCATAAATTAAGTGGAAGTATTCCATGTGTTAACAATAAATAGAATATATTAGAAACACTACTCAGTTTTTTACGTTTTAATTTACTGAGAATCTCTGTTTATAACATAAAATTACTATCTATCCTAGTTTTTATGTAAAACAAATATTTTAATAAAATCAAATTCCTGGACACTTTTTATTGAATATATATATATATATATATATATATATATATATATATATATATATATATATATATATATATATATATATATATATATATATATATATATATATATATATATATATATATATATATATATATTGTGCCCTTTTGTATGGGTCTCCATAAATTGTTGTATTAATCTATTAAAAAATTTTAAATTTAAGATATATTTAGCTATATGATGTTAATTGTATTTATAACAATCTTTTAAAAAGTGTAATTAAAGTAATCTATGAATATTTGATATGTGAAAATTGTGCTGATGTTTGAGAGAGACGTTTCAATAGGGATGATAATAGTATATGGTTGGGAAAAACTGGCCATAATCAATACTGCATTAATAAATTTAATAAATAAATGTTTAAAGCTAAAAGTTTTAAAAAAGACAAGTTAAAATTAAATGCATATATTTATTGTTGATAAAGATTAATATTTAATAAGTGAATATAAATATTTTAATTATTAGTAGTACATAATAGAAGATTAATATTTGATTTTAATAATATCGAAGTATTATTTTAAAAGTTGTTATAAGATATTATTTATTTTAAAAAATATTTATTTTAAAAAAATGAAATTGTTAGTTTATTTTTAGATTATTACAAGCGTTTGTAGCAGTGTTGTAAAACAGATGTTAGTTAGACACATACACACATGCTTGTGAGTTTTTTAGTAAAGTTACAAAACTATTTTAAAATTCTGTTATAAAAATTATAAGTATTATATTGGCTATCACGAGATAAAAATAAAAATAATTAATGTGAAATATTAAATCTGATTTTTAAAATATTGCTTAAAACATAACGAATAAAAATAGACTTAATTTGTTTATAAAAATAATCTTATAAAAGTTAAAAGTGAAATAAAGTAAGAAAGTATATTTTAAAAAAATGTTTAATGGATTTAAATAAACAATAAAGATTAATTTAAGAATTTAATAATGTGATAAATAATAAATATTAAATAAGTCATTATTTATTTTTAATTCTGTCTTGTTGGTAAAATATGTAAATAAGCTAGCAAGTTGATTGTTTAATTTACCAATCAAGTGGGGAGTTTCTTCGGGTATAAAATCAAGGTTCAATTGTTCGGAGGGGGATTGTGATTGTAATTTTTAAAGTAAAGTGTGCTATTAGAAATAGCTAAGTAAAATTATAGACGCTCTCGTAATCGTTTTAAAATTATAAGAGAGTAGTTTTTTAAAATAATTTATAAAAGTTTACCGATAAATATGCAGTGCTAATTTTAATTATAATTTCCTATTGATTGTCTCGATCGAAGCTCAATTTACTATCAAATAATCATGAAGACATCGTATAAGGATAGAATGTATTGGAGACTTTATACTAAAAATTTAACAAATGCTGGATTAACTAAGAGGATTACTAGATGCATAAAAGTAATATGTTGGACCTTATATAAATTTAAAAGCTGATCGTAATTAATTTTTATAAAACAGATATTTAAAAGAATGAGAAATACTTTTTTATGAAGAAAGTATTTGTAAATTATAAATCTAAGTATATAACTTAGTAAAGATGGTAAATAACAGTAATTGTATAAATATTTGCCTTGTTAAGTCTTTATGGTTTAAAAGACTAAATTTCTGACAGTTTTAAAAGGCAAATAAATTGGAAATTTAATGGGTAAAGAAATACCTATAAAAAAATTATTATATTAGTAAAGTCTGAATGCTGGTCGTACAGAAGAATCTAAAAGTAATCTTACCTAAATATTTGTTAAGGAATGCGCAAATCAAATATACGTGGATATCCAAGTCAATTTTAAAATAATTAAATAAGAACTTTATAAACTATTAATTAATACTAAAAATAATAACTTTAAAATAATTTTCCTTTAAAGAAAAGAATCCGGATTATATAAACTATTTTAATTATTATTTTATTCTTATGGTGGAACTGACTCTTATTTTTATTTTTTTTTAAAAAAGAACGTTTTCATTTTTTTCATAAAAAACTTTTAAAAACACGTGATGTACCAGAAGAGGAAGTAATGTTTGGTGAAAATTTGTGCCTAGGAAAAAGAACAATTATGGGTGAAAGAAGACACCATTGGATTTTATGTAATATGTTTTTTATTTATTAACTAACAGAAATATTTAATTAATTATTGATTTATTAAAGTTAGGAAAGGTACATTTACATTTTTTTTAAAAAAGACTAAATATTAATATAACATTTCATTGCATAAAGTTTATTTTATAATTATACAACACGTAATATTTTAAAGAATAATTGTTAAGTGTAAATGTGAAATTATTTTGTAAAACTGTAATCCTGGAGAACATCATGTGGCGGACTGTACATTAAAGTATCATTTATGGTAAAAAATTATGTAATAATAATAATTTGATGTATTTACTATGTTTTCTTTAGATCAACCAAATGTTATTTGATTGTTGAATGAATGTATAAATATTTAAAGAATATACACGCATAATATTAGTAATAACATTTTATTTTAATATGCATACTTTAAATTTATGATGTAAATTTAGTACAACATAATATGAGAACCTAGAAATAATTATATGATTCTTTCGTGAATAAATTTTAATGTTTTTTTGTTACAATATTAGGAATTAGATTTATTATATTAGTGTAAGTTATTTATTTTCTTTTCAAGTTAGTAAGAGGTATAAAAATCTATATTTTATTTTATTTTATTAGATAAGTTAAGTTAATTTTATGTAGAAATTTATATTTTGATTGAAGGTTTATCGTATATAGATGATGAGGCATAAGAGAGTTTGGATAGTTATTTTTTTTTTTTAAAATTGGTCATCTGTTTTTCTGAAGTTGAATAAGGTTAAAATGATATTTGTAGATAGAAGTTTTAAGAAGGAATAAGAATAACAAGTAAAGAAGAGTAATAATTTAAATAGAAAAGAATCATAGAATTTTATTTGATATAATACTTTATGAAAATTTGAAATTGTTGAATAATTTTAAAATATTATTTTAAAAGAACATATATGTATTGCATATTTTGATAAGACATGTAGTATGACATTATATCGGAATGAAATAAATAGTTATAATCAATAATTGTTATTATATTACAAAGTTATATCAGTTTATACATTAATTAATATTTGAGTAATACTGATAGTAAATGTAATACATACTAGTACATTATAATATAAATAGCAGTAAAACTTAAGTGAAGTAGCATTTAATTATTAAAGTCTGTTTATTTACATATATGCTACATGAAGGATATTTCACATAAAACCTTTTCTTATATTAATTGATGACAAGTGATGTTTTATTAAAATTTAAAGTCATAAACTTAATTAAATGTTATTGATAAAACATTTAGGAAATGTATAAATTATCTATTTATGATTCTGGAAATAGTAACAGTGTAAAAATCTTGTATTATTATTTTCTTATTTTTATTTTTCTGTGGTTTCCACTTTAAATGTAAATAGTGTAAATAAGTTATTTGTTAAAGTTGATGTAAATAAATTTGTTAAATTGTTTTTAAAAATGTGTCGAATTCATTATTTTACATCACAGCATTTGACAACAGATAATTTGAATGTACATAATATTTGCACAATATGAATTTATTATTATTATTATTTTTTAGAAAGAAACACAATATTTTCTTAATATAATTTATATAAATTGATTGACATTAACATATAATATTATAATGGTCACAAAGTAATTATAATGCACAATATAAGAGTATAATATTATTTATTGCCACAGATTGTTAAATTATAAGACTTTAGTATATTTTTAAAATCAAGATACTATATGGAAATGAAAGACATGTATATGATTTACTTATTTTCTTAATGATTTAATAGTATAATAAAATAGGTAAGAATAAGCTATACTCTAAAGATTATTATTAATAGTTATTGTTATTAGAATAAGTTAAGTGTATTTAGGTTTGATATTAAATCCCTTATCATTCCTATCTGCACGAATTATTATTACTTTAAGATAATTAGAAGAACCTGAGATCGTTTAATTATATTTCCTTAATAAAAGATTGAGATTTATTTATCTATTATTATTAAAGATAGTTCATTTATAAAAGTCATAAGAGTGCTGTAGAGTTAGTAATGAGATAATAAAGAGATAATAGTATTCTTATGCCATTGAGACAGTGTCTTGGAAAGACATTGGCTCAATGTAAATTCAATTACTAATTGTAACTTCACTTCATAGTCTCATGATTTTAGTAAATACTTATTTAATTGGTACATTATATTGAACTGTATTAATTTTGGATAAGTTATAATAAATCTGATAAGATATAGTATTATAAAAAAATATATTAAAGCTAGTTATATATATATTTTAGCCGAGCGTAATGATTTAGTTGAGCTAGTCATATTTTAAATTATATCATATATCGAGAAGTGAGGGTACAATATATATATATATATATATATATAACTGTACTTAACATGACATTATGACATGCTGGATTGATTGTGGGCAAATACTTGAACAAAATATTATAAACATTCATATTGCCTGAAATGAATTTCAAAGTTTATGCAACCAGAATTTATGCTCCATATTATATAAAAATAAGTTGAATGTATTATTTACTATTTTATAAAACCATTAGCTATTAACAATTTTCAATCTAATCATAAAAATATATTGATATTTTCTTTTTAATGATTTATTTCTAATTAAAATTAATTATATATTCATATAACTAAAAATTGAATTGATAATTGGATTGTCTATAAGACAGATCTTTAAAACAAACTTCTATGCTTGCTTAAAATCTGAAATAAACAATCAAATTCTGAATAAATTTGAAATCATTATCATGTTCATGGAGACAAATATACTAATTACTATACCATGAGAGTCAGACTACTATACCATGAGACTCATTTGCATAACTTACTAATATCCTATATATGGACAATCTAGAATATATGTAATCTCCAATCGCAGTGCTTGAAAAAACCATATCATATAAAAGAAGATGGCCAATCATTTTATATTCTAAGATGCATTTTGGTATTCCCTCTCATAAATTGCCTAAAGAGCCACCAATGTTCCACATTACCAACTATTCTTGTTCTATTAATAATGTTAAATTAGTCTTATATAAAGCAGCCGTTTTTGAACTTTAAATATTAAACATGATACAATTATATTTAATAATTAAACCTCTTTTAATAAGCCAAATATCTATAATTGTAATTTAATAAATAAATGCACTTACAAATATGTTTGTTTATAAATCTGAGATGAAAGAATTTTACTTGCATTTATATGGTCAGCTATTTTTATCATCTAATTAAATTGTTAAATGGCTGTAGAAAAATTCAAGCTTTACTTTTTACCTTACTAAACACTTTCAACTATTAGTAATAATGTATAGGTCAATTATTACTAACAGATCTATTAAACTGTTATTACTAACACTCAATTATATTTAGAAAGTAAAAATAAAGTTAAAATTTTGCTAAAAACATTTAACAGTTAATTTAGATAATGGGATTATTCCAATATATAATTAGACATTTCTATTTTAAACTTGGCTAGATACAATCTTCAATCTAAGTTTTTAAAATATTGATTGTTTGATTAGCATACTGTGTAAAAAAAACAACAACTAATTTCTCTGAAGTATGCAATGAATTTCAGGATTTTGTTTTATTTCCATAGTCCACATAATATAACAATAAATATTTTTATTATAAATACTAAATTGATAGTCTTGATATTAAAGGGTGTATAATTAATACAAGATGCAGGGGATTTATAAATCTTTACATTTCAAAACCGTTAAACATTAAATAAGGCAGGCTCAGACAAAGTTTATTTTATTTATTAAATCTTGATTAACAATCACATTTAAATAAATAATTTAATTTAAAAAAAAACAGAAACATTTGTAAAGCAAATTGGACAAATGTAAGGTTTAAATGTTAGGGCTTCAGTGCAGTACTTGAAGTATTCATTGGTAGATTTCTATATAAAATCAGTCAATTTTGTGATATTAATATAAGAATATTGCTATAATGTATGGAAGATTAGTGGCAATTGATGAGTAAGAATCATAAAAAGCATAGAAATCTGCAGAATGATTTATTAGTGTTTTCAAAATATGGCAGTCAAACAACAAATGTTTATAGTACTGCGATAGGAGATTACATTTAGCCAAGTTTAAAGTATTCTTATTAAACAGGTTACTCTCTTCTGTAATTAAATATATTATGTGATATGTAATTTTTTTTGTAGAATATTTATTTTGGGAACAAAATTAATTAAATGTTCAGTCATATACTTTGGTAGATAGTGAAATTAATAGTAATGATATTTCAAAATTCAGATTTCAACCTTTATTATGCTGCAATTTTTAATTCAGATAAAAGCAATTGTAGACTGATATCATTACATAGATAATTATAGGATATCATAAAATAAGCAGAAAAGAGCATGTAGACTGCATAAAATTGTGTTATAATTAATTGAGAATCCACTAAAGATCATTTAAAACCATTAAAACATCACATGATCACTATTTCATTTGCTTACACATTCTGTTATTAAGATACTACTATATAGAGAGTTTGGTATTCTTATTATGAAGATGACTTCCTTAGAAGACCAATTTAACATTTAAAGCTAAAATGATAAGCACAACCAGACTCAAAACAATAAGATATTAAAAGATGGAAGAAACTAAAAAGAGATGGAGACCCCTGAAGTCACATCAAATATATGTTTTAGCTCTCTGATTTGTTTTGCTTGCTATGAAGTACATCATAGTTTACCATCGATTATAGAAAAAGAGAATAATAGTCATAATAATATTAAAATTTTAGTCAGAATGAACTGATAAATATTGTAAAAAAATCCAATTTAATATTACTTAATAAAATATGAAAAAGTAAAGTATTTGGAATAATTTTTTAATTTCTCATATTTTGTATTTCAAAGGTAAACTTTAGTAAGACTCAAAAAGAATTACTTAAGTTACATGTGAAAACATAAGGTCTTAAATACAAGTTAATGCATGATATTGCATATGCAATAAAGGTTTACAGTCTTGTAAATAACATGACTTACAATAATCGAAAGAAGAATGATTGTTTCATAACAAGGTACATGTTTTAAATTAGGTTTATATAGAATTTTTAATGAGATATTAAGAAAAATATGTGGAATCTTATGATAGTAATAATGAAAACATATATGAACAGAGTGGAACTGATGTTATATTGATATATGATTGTATATAAATTGGGTTTATTTGGTGTAATGGATTATAGTTCTTATGACTCTCTTATTGTTTATGTGTTACATAAGTTGTACATTAAAAACATGAGTTTTTAGATGTAATTTGATACATGAGATTGCATATGCAATGAAGGTTTAAAATTTTTTTATGATAAAAAAAATGATGATTTACAGTAGTTGGAAGAATACCTATGTCAAATTAGATTTACATAGATTTTTCAAAAGCATTATGAGATAATACATGAAAGCTCATGGGGATATTCATTAATGTTCTCTTGAATATCTAGAAACAAAGAGGATCTGTACAAAGTTTGCTGTCATATTTTTCATGGATGGCAAATATTTTTGACTGATTTATTATACTAGCCATGATTGAGTTAAGTATAAAAAATGACAGACATTATTTTGCAGATTGGAAATATCCTCAACATTTAGTAAAAGAAATTTCAAATAAAAATTTACATTGTAACTAATAACTTTTGAAATATATTGGTTATTAACAATTTCTATATCTTTAAACAGAAAATCATTATACTTACTTGAAATTAAACCAGTTATCAACTGTTGTACTGAAAATCAGATATTTAAAATATTAACTACCTAATGTTAAAATTAGATTTCAGCAGCCTGTGTGAAAACATTGTTTGAAATTCAATATCCCAAAAAAATACTTTTTTCCAGCTATTTTGTTTTGAAGTATATTTTTATGCAGATATGTTTCTGAAATAATTTAACTATATATGTATAAACCCTGCATAATGAGCTATCCCATCTAATCATTTTCTGGATAGATACAAAAAGGAAACCTCATATAGCTTTTTGTAATGATACTCTTAATAATTATTGTCAGAAGCATAAATTGCAACAATGCTAGGGGAAAATGCTTAATATTTTTACTCTCCTTAGTATAGTAATAGATAAAAAAAATCACAATCGAAGATGCTTTTGTTTAATACCATTTCTCTGTTACTTTCTTTATGAAAAAATCTTTTGTAATAAAATCTATTTAACTTCATTTCTGTGATCAATAATTATGGAAATGTTATGATGAATTTTCAGTGAATAAAATCATGAGATTTTTCTTATATATATATATTAATAATACTTATTTACTTCAAGATTCTAAAGTGTATTTCTTCAAATAGAATCTTCAATACGTTTTTGCACTGTTTATCAAAATTCTATTGAAATAAAAATAAAGCAACTATCTGAAAAAGCAATGAATCTTATATAACTAAAACATATGAAATATTGTTTACATTAGCAAATAAAATACTTTGGTAAATAGATATAGTTAGCTTGCTTATTTGGTAAACTATTGGCTATGAAAAATTGTATTGTTGTTATTGTTGTTGTTGTTGTTGTTGTTATTATTATTATTATTATTATTATTATTATTATTATTATTATTATTATTCATTTTTGTCTTGTATAAGATTTACCATGTAATAAGAATTGTGCATTTATGTATTTATTCACAGTCATTCTAAAGTATGCTAATCTATATAATAATAATGTTATTAATCTTCATCTTATGTCATATAAAATGCTATCTCACTACTAACTATCATGTTTTTATGAATTGTTATAAAGGGACATTAAAATGTTTTATTAGTGGATTCTATGCATCTATTAAAGTGTTTTATTTGCCCCTAATCTTTATAGTAACTTTTATAGCAAAATTATACTATTAGAAAAAATAAAGATTAAATCATGGGTTTGGCATTCATAAGAATGCAAGACCATATTCAAATGTTTTTTTTACTGTCAGCATATTGCCCTTCATTTTGGCACACTACAATTTTTAGAGACTTTACCTCCTGAATATCCACTCCCTTATCAATAAATAGCAAATGATTAAAATCTATTATCTGAAATGAAAATCTATAGTATGACAATGACCTAAAAATATTATGAGATGTGCCTAGCTTGGATTTGAATTCTAGATATATGTTAAAGTCTTCACCCATTTTATATATAAAACTATAAATTTAATTATAAATATATTTTGTTAACTGTACAAAAATCTGGAATATCAGTTATCTAAATAGTGAACTAAACAAACTTTATTATGATATTAAATAAAGTAATTGATTAAAAATAGATAAATTAATGTCTAAGGAGCAACAAAAATACAATATGATTAAGCAGTTATCTAAATAGTGAAGGAAACAAACTTTATTATGATATTAAATAAAGTAATTGATCAAAAATAGATAAATTCATGTTTAAGGAATAATAAAAAATACAATTTGATTGAATTTTAAGAAAACAATAGACAATGTGATATGTTGGACTATTTCCATCATTTATGGATGAATGTTGAATGTATACCTCAGTTGGTAGAGTGTTTGCCTTAAAATTCGATATTCAAGAATCTAAAGGTGTGAGTTCAACTTCTAAGCGAATATTGTCACTGTGCATATAGGCCAGCAACACTGAAGAAGAGTGGAGAATAATACTACTCGAAACGTTGTGTAATTACTAACCTGTATTGTTAATTTGTGTGTTATTACTAACAAGTTGTTTGTATTTGGAAAGTTTAAATAAAGTTTAAAATTTTCTATACATTCAACATTCACTCATAAATGATGAAAATAGTCCAACATATCACATCTTATAATACACCATCATTACAAACCTTCAGATAAACAATAGATAATATTTATTTTTATTTATTTTTTTAAAAAATGCAAATCAAAAAGTGACTTAATTAAGTTTTAGTGATGTCTATACAGGTAATAAACAAGTTTAATGGTAATTATAGAATTATAAAAATAACAGATGCATTTTGATATCAAATAGCATAAACAAAAATTATACATATGTAGATATATTAAAAAATATTTACCAACAATCAAAGTTATAAAGGAATAAATATAGTTCTAAGTATAAAATAAAAATAAATAATAAAAGTTAAAAAGTAAACAAGATTTAATTGCAAAACAGAGGGTAGTACAAAATTTTGAAACATTAATTAAAATTTAGTTTAAAGATTTGACGAAAATTTATTTAGTTTTATAAAGTTAACAAATTCTAAATATAGATAAATACATTTTCGGCTTTAAATATCCTACAGTTAATCACCAGGGAAATCCTTAGAATTGTAGAAGTAATATGTGTCTTTCGATTCAAAATCTTAAGATTTAAAGTTTATAACATGTGTTAAATTACCCAGGGCCATAACTGAATGGTTAATCACTCTACACTACAATTAAACATTACAAAATATTTTGACTTAAAAAATTTAGATAAAAATAAAATATTAAACAGAATTCTAAAGAAAGATCAATATGTTCTCATTGTAAAGAAAGAAGTGTTAATCTTCTTGGTGCATTTGATGAGAGAGAAATGGATTCAGTTGACCTAGCTAAAATAACAAATAATTTAAAACATGCTGTATAAAATATTAAAACAGAAAACCTTATCCATGTTGGTTAAAGTAATTGAAATGTTTAAAGCTGATCTTAAAGTACTAATAAATAGTATTACAGCTTTTATAAACAATATAGAGAAGATTAGAATGAAAACATAGCACCAATCATTCAAAAGAGGAGCTGAATTGAAATGTAAACTTAAGCAAGTGCAAATTAATTGAAATTATAATACATATGAGTTTATGAATAGTTGTTTTTAATTAAACAAACAAATAACACATAGAAATATATTCTCATAAATAAATCATAAATTCTAATGACTATACTAATAACATGATCAATTATTTGAAAAATGCATGTATTTAAAAACAAAATAATTCATTAGGTGTCTAGAGTGCCACCAGTTTTCCAGATAAATGTAAAATCATTTAATTTTAAATTAAAATATCAATAGTCAACCCTATTAATCTTTTATAAATCAATCTATTTCAATACCATTAAATAACAAACAAGAAAGAGTCATAAAATTCATTTTATTATTAGAATCTGGTATAATAAATCCATATCTAAATATGTAATTAGATAAAAAAAAAAAAAAGCAGCCTACAAAAATATAAACAAAAAAATTAAGATGATATCAGTTCTAATTATAGTGCTGTTTTTTTTATTTTATTTACTATACAACATGAAAAATTAACAAATAATTCTGCAAGATGTGCGAATTTTAACACTATAACACTCATCTGATCTCAATTTTTATAAAATATACATTTTTATTAATAATCATTAAAATATGTATTGCAGTATTTTACTGCTATTAAAGCTGAAATAATATTTGAACAATTCATAGGAAAACATTTTTATGTTTCTCTATTTTTTATTTCTAGTATATTCCAATGTAATTTTTCTTAGCTTACATTATTTATTGCTAATGCATTTTGATGTACTGTTATTATTGGTAAAATAACTTTTCTTCCAATAGAAAGATTATGCTTTTGAAAACTTATTCTCTTCTGTAGTTTGTTTTGTCAATTTATTTATTATATTATTATTTACTCTTTTTCCTACTATTTTACAGAAAATCATATATTCAATTCTTTTTAATAATCATTTAATAAAGATGTTAATAAGATATTAGAAATTTAAAATCTATCAATATTTATATGTTCTATACAAAATATCCATGATGATAATTATAACTTGGCAGGGCTAATTTGGATTCAAACCAATCAAATAAATAAACTGGATTAAAAATAATTTTAAAATAAAAAGTATAAAAGGAATATAAGCTGTTGTTTAATATTATGAAAAGATATTTCATTCTATAAGTATTTACATGGCGATTTTACAGAAATTAAAACTAATAAAAATATACAACATGGTAATTCCAGATACCCAAATCTTTTTACATTAGTTTTACAAGAAGTATTTGCTGATGAAAATGTGAAGTTACCAAAAAAAAAAAATACTTAGAGATTATTTAAGTTATCTAAATTTTATTTTATGATGGGGTGGTTTTTGCAAATAATTTTTTAGATTTGCAGGAAAAATGTTGTAAGAGTTGTCACATGAAAATTTAAAATTAGAACCAAAGATAAATAACTAAAAATTAAAATAATATTAATAGATTTTCTCAAAAAATTAAAATAAAGACTGATAATCATGAATTAATTAGCAACTACAAATATATTTGTCAGGTTATTAATAAACATGGAAAAATAATGGATAAAGCTAACCAAAAACTTAAACTTGGATAGAATGCATTTGATAGAAATAATTAAAATCTAATAAGAAAAAGTATTTTAATTGGGCTGTTTATCAGTTTTTACTTATGAAAACTTAATAGAAAAGCATCATACACATTTCATGATACTCAACAACATATGCACAGTTGAACATTGAGAATAAAAGAAAGAATTGAAAATAAAATACATGGTTGAGAAAACAAACAAGTATCATTGAAAGTATAAAAAGAATTAAGAGACACTTTCAGAAGATATGATAATAGACAGACAGTTGAAGTCTTCAACTGAATCTGAAGTGATTGTTAAAATCTTATAAAGAGCCATTAGCATGGATGAAATAAGAAAGAGTATTGGTGTGATATAGAAAAGCTATGGTCTGGAAGAATTGGTTAAATTTGGAGAGAGCTTTAGTCTGCAATTGATTAATGATTGTTAAAAATGATGATGATGATTATATCTTTACATATTATTAACTTATAAAATCATTAAATACAAATGGATAAAACATATTAAATAAAATAATCTCATGCATTTTATTTAGCGTAATCAAATTAATACTGATTGTTTTCTAGAATATAAAAATTGCAGCCTCTTTTCTCGTCGATCTTATGTCATTGTAAATCGAATATTAAGTGATTTATCTTGTGGCAAAGCAATTTAATTTTCATCTCACAGTCAATACCTTCTACTGAGATTGAATCTGATAAAATATTCACTATTCAAGTATTAATAGATGGCGCTAGAATAGTAAATTAAGAGAGTGCTGCTTTGTTGATTATCAAATTAAATTGAAAGTAAAAATAATACATGTGTTTTTTTTTTTTTTAAATGAATTATTTTTATTTATATATCTATGAAAAAATTATTGGCCTGTGTACATACTTATTGTAAAAACGTAGCCTTTAAATAGTCTACTTCTCAAACAATTCTAAAAAAAAAAAAAAAATTTTTTAACTAGGATAGTGACTTTTTTCTTTATTAATTGTCTAGATAAAAATATAGCTATATTCCCATGTCAATATTACTTGGGGAGACAGTTGAATTGCGTATGAGTTGCTTAACTAAAAAATCGCATGTATAAACAGAATATTGAAAAATATCCACTTCAACTAATACCAGATTGCGGATATGAAAGATAAATACATTAGTCAATAGGCCAAAATGACATTTATACTTTTAGGTATTAAAATTATTATACATGGATACATATGTCAAAAAAATTTAATGATTTTTGATACATATTTCTTAATCAAAATTATGACTTAAACATTTAATATGTTTTAGAGGCCTGCAAACAATATATATTAAATCGCATCATATAATAATTGCAGTATTTATATATAAGATAATAGACTCTAATGCAAAGGCCAGCCCTCTCCAAAACTTCATAGAATAACAATAAAAGAGAAGATATTATTATCAACGCCTGTCAATTTTCATCTGGTGAGGCTTTGACTATATTTCATCCATGTTTTATTTTCTAGTTAGTAATTTGTTAATTATAATATACTTATCAATATATTATGAATATCTTATTTGTCTTGCTATAAGTTATTACCTGAAAAATATATTAAGTTCCTGAATGAAATCTTAAAAGAAGTTTTGTTTAGAAGCAAACACAAAGATATAAACTTATCATTGCCCTAAGTTTCACACCAACAGACTTTAGTTAATATATGAAAAAAACTAAATAAATGCAATTATATTATAGTACAGATGCTCAAAATTTGCATTTATAACTGAATGTATTCATTACTAAATTGCATTTAAGCACTTTCTTAATTCAGCATTGGTTTAATATTCATATTTTTACTATATTTTGAAGTTTGCATATATATGACTCAGGTCAGTGTTTGAAGATAGCTTTAATATAATTGTTTTAATTTTAAATATATGTTTGTTTTTGCTAATATAATATATTATATAATCCACTTTTAAGTTCTTATTCTTAAAGCAATTTTTATTTTTTAATTATTGTATAGATTATAGTTTATAGTTATAAAATATACAAAATACAAAATTTATGATATTATTAAACTACATATATTTATATAAAACTTTTTATTTATTTCAAAATACGCATTTATATTATTATTTTTAATTATATCTATCTATAATATCGTATAATATCTTCTATGAATTGTAATAGTATAAAAATATATAAGATTTACATGGGCATAAGAAAATGCCAATAATAATTATAAAATTAACCATATGTTAAAACTGTTAGATTATTATATAAGTATTGATCATCATAAATGCTCAGACTCATCTTATACCATATAGTAGTTTTTAAGGAACTAGTAATTATCCTAAACCATACAAAGTGGGTAAATTTTGCTTTAGCACCATCTAAATAATTCTAAAAAGAATTATATAATGTCCACACACCTATTTTTTCTATCATTAATCTAGAGAGTCTAGAGTTATGTTTAGGATCATAAGAACCCTTGTAATTAGAAACAAAAATAAATACCCAATACCTAAACTAAGCTAGTAGAATTAAATAACATTACTGGAAAGATTAATAAATTTATTGATCATTTAATAATAATAAAAAAATAATGAAAGGAGTGTTAAATACTGTTCCTAACAAATAGATAATTCTGACTTTGATTATATACAAATATATAAAAATATTTCTTAGATATAAAAAAAAACACACAAAATAATTGATGATTTAATATGGTTTAAATTATAGTTTACAGAAAGTACATAAATTGTAAAGGGACTTAAATAAACACTATGTAGCAGCACACATGCATATCTAATAACATATAACATCCAAGCCATTACTTTTATTAACTATTATATAGACCTATAATACCCAATTTTAATAAAATATAAACAACTAATTGTTAAACATATATATATAACATGGACACATGTCCTTGTTTATATTCAGATATAATAATAACCTTTCAATTCTTGATTTACTTGCTTTTAAAATTATTTTTATCAATATCTTACAATGACTCTACTTAAAACAGAAAAATACAATTGGTAATTTTATTATACAGTGATATAAAAATAATTATAAAAAAAAAAAACACAATATATTTAGAGTTTACATCCCTTAGACGTTTTAAACTTTGTCTGAATCCATTTTTTCAATAGCTGGCTAATTTATTTAGTTTATTTAAAATGTGTTTAATTTTTAAAATAAATCATTGCAGTAGAGGTTAAAAATCTTTCTTTTGTGCAACAATTAAAATAGTTTTCATTAAAACTAATGTTAATGATTGAAATAATATATCAATATTATTCACTAACCATTCATTTATACTTCATTCATACGAAAAAAATCAATAAAAGCATAAAAAGTAGTAAATTAATCAATTTTTGTTCACATATCTATACATGAGCATAAAAAGTTTCTTCCATTAATAGTTCTACAACTGTCATAGTTCAATGTGTATTCTGGAATCTATCAGTAGACTGCCTTTTTATATAAATTGCGAATATGGCATGTTCTGATTAACTGATAAATAAGATAAATGCTGGTGGTCTTAACTCAGATCACTTCATATAATTTTAGAACTTCAGCTGTGGAAAATGGTGTCCATTATACACGTTGCAGAGAAATCATCCTAAAATCATTCTCTGGTGCTCAAACTAAATCACTATGTAGAAGAGCAGCAACTGCACTTCTTTAGAAGCTATATATTCTACATTAATCTTATCAAAACTGAGTCCTATTTATACTAAATATTATCATGTTTATAAACAGCGAATTAAGTAAACTTTTTTTTTAGTTAATAAAAAAAACCCAAGTGATTATAACTAATATATATATATTGTTTTTTAATTTAAATAAAAACATATTAGAATTAACTCTACAATTACGTTTACAAGTCTTAAAACTAATGTTTTAATGTCATAGTTTTTTTTTACTTATTTATGTCGGAGTCTGTTGAATAGTGCATGGTTGGAGATCACTTTCTTCACAATATATAAATAAATAAGTGAAAGTTCTGATACCCCCTCTCCCGATATACAACATTTAAACGGTTATTTTAGCTTATTCTATCTTTAGAGTTATTTATAACATATGTTTAAATCTTTAGCTTGCGCGAACCCAATATTAAATTTATTTTTGTAAATGTCAGTGATATTATTTGTTGTTTTGTGAACATATAACGCGGAAATCCAAATTTATTACTAGTTTAACTATTTCTGTTCTTTGTACCATTCTGTGATTAGGTCCTCAATAAGTATTTCATTTTTTTTTTCTTTTGGTGCTTTTATTTGTACAATCGTACATTTATGATCAAAATTATCAATGATCTTCAAATTTATGCTTATTGTAATCATAGAACACGACCTTACAACTATGGAACTGATTCAGAAAATGTCCATAAGCGAAAAATGAAATGATGAAATAAAAAAGTCAAAGTGGTTAACAACAAAATATATTAATTTCAACTGAAAATTTATATTTATATATAAAAGTTTAACACGATTGTTTTGAAAATCTGTTTAACCTGTTTATCTTGGTCAATTTTTTTTATATAAATATATAAGAGATTTGAACATATACTTTCAAGCTCTCTTCAGCTACACTTTTTCTCATATAACCGATACACATGATCACACACATGCGAAAAAGTTAAATGATCTCCAACATACATATTTTCATGCTGAACCGACACTCATCAGTTGGTCCAGGTCATCATCTCTCATACATATATATATATATATAATCAGTGTTCAGTTTATATTAAGATAGCAAATCTTAAAACTTTAATGGTCAGGCTTCAATCTACATCACCCTCTAACTTTTCCGCCGTCCATACCATTGAAAATCTGAAGATGGTATACCCAAATTCCTTGTTGGTGCTGGCATTATTGTCATGCCCATGTGCATGTCTATTAAAGTTTGAAGATTTATCTTATTATAAACCGAGCACTCATTATATATGTGTGTGGAAAATGATGATCTGGATCAACTGGTGAGTGCTGGTTCAACACGGAATACGTGTGTTGGAGATCATTTATCTTTTTTATATGCGTGTGATCATGTGTATTGATTATATGAGATAAAATAAATAGCTGAAGGGAGCTTGAAAGTCTGTGTTCAAATCCCTTACATTACATTTCAACTCCAAGTATATGAATCATGCTTGTATTTCAAAAACATAATTACAGAATTCAGTCTGAAAGCAGGCAAAGTAAAGTAGTACTATCGTCGGAATTGGCTATTGATTGTAAATATTATTTATTTCAGGATCTGAGCTTTAGAGTTGCCTTATGTTATTACGATGTATAATAGTAAATTTGCATTCGATCGGGTTGGTATAATTCGGAAATAAAAAAAAGTGTTCGATAACATTCTGCTTGTATGTGTGCCCTTATATCTACATAAATCACTTAAAACTTTACAAAAATATATCATAAAACATTAATAACATTGTTTAAATTTATAATTGTCTTAATTATTTATTTGAATGAAAATAATTGATTAGAAACATTTGTTTTGACAAACAAAATAAATATTTACTGAAATATTTAAACAAAATTTTATTTTATACAGTAATATATATATAACGCTTAAAGCGTTATACATTATTGAAAATAATTACTAACATGAATTGTTTAAGATTTTAAGAATGTCAATTTCTCAAGAGAAAACAAAAAAAAAATCCAATTTTACGTTATTTTATTAATAGGAGCGCTAGAGCAATTGCTTTAGAACAATGTGGTATTATTATTTTAAATGCAGACAAAGCTTAAAGAAATCCATTGACAAATAGTTCAATGAGCGATTTTTGATAAGCTTAAAATTTAATCCTAGTAACTTAAAAAATCACGCGTAATGCATTCGCTCGTTGATTTAATCGTATCATAGGAAATCCGATTTAATGTTTCCAAACGAGGGTATTGTAAATACTTAAAGACCCGAGATGATAACGTAATTGAAGTATCAGTCGTGCATTTCACAAGTTCCTGTCCATTTTAAAAATATTCAAAAAGCAGATTCTTTTTTTTTTTTTAAATAAAACTGTATTTAGTCTGTCTCTTTAGAAAATAAATCGAGAAGAAAAAGTATGCCGTTAATGCCTATCATCATTTTGATTTTTGATTTTTTTTTTAAATATTCAATATTCATGTACATTTAAAGTATGCACATATTTACTGCACATATAATAATAAGGTTATCAAATATTACCTCAAATATAATAAAACTTCAACAATAGAGTTCATAACTCGCTCTTTTCAGATTTTTTTTTTTTTTAAATGAAAAAATTTAGCTTAATATTTGAGTCTATTTGTTTAGTAACAAAAAATATACTAGGTAATCTTTTTTTTTTTTTTTAATATTTTAATATATTACGCATGAATAGAATTTGTTAAACTTTTCAAGTAGCTATGAATTTCCAAAACAAGCTTACATTTTGGTCCAACTACTGGTCGTTTGGTTAGTAAATGGATGTGTAGCTATTTTTAAATAGAGAAAAAAAAGTAATAAAAACTATAAAAAAGATTAACTATCAAGAAATTGAACAGCATTTTTTTTTTGTTTTTAAAAACTATACTTCTATAAAGATATGTTGGAGAAATCTTTGCTTTATGCTTTTAAATAGCCTTTATAATTTAAGTATTTGCCATTTTAATACATATTTGCGATGAATGAGAAATTCACAATGAGTTTTAAAATGAATGTTCCAAGATTCTAAAAAAAATTAGGTTCAGGCCTTAATGTTTTCTTCCATAAATGTGAAAGTTTAAATTATCAAACATTGTTGTTTATATTGGCTATTAAGAACTCAAAAAAGCATTTGGGAAAGTAGCATCGTTTTAATCTTATAAAAGTATTTGGGAAATAAATAATATGAATTAGTTAATTAAATTTATTATAAACGGCTAAAAAATTTTAATTGGAGAGAGGTTGCCTTGACAACAGTGAGAAATATTGATTACTATCTATATTGGTATGTTTAGGTGGTGACTGGTTTCTAATGATTAGTATATAAATTGTATTTATATATTGGACTATTTCCGTCACCTAATACTAAGTACTGAATGTCTTCAGAAAAATTAACTTTATTTAAATTTTCCAATTACATTCAACTGTTAGTAATAGCATACTAGTTAATATATGCGCGACATTTCGAGAGGTATTATACTCTTCTCTTCTCATGTGTTGCTGGCCTGACCATTGACAATACTAGCATGGAAATGAAATCTGGACCATTAGATTCTTAAATATTGAATTTCAAGTTAACGCTCTAACCAATTGAGCCACGTTTTGCAAATATCAAATTTGAATTTGGTTAATTATGATCTTAACATTATTGAATGTTTGTATTTTAGTATATTTAATTTGTATGTCATGATAAATTAAAGGGCACTAAACCTCAGAAAAACAAATCATATATATATATGAATCAAATTTCTATGATGTTTCCACAAGCACACAATGTCAATATAAAGAGAGAAGGTAAGAAGTATGAGAGTGTCACAATAACTAGATTCCAACTAAATAATATAAAAAAAAAAAAACAATAAAATTGAAAAATATTATTAAGTCTCATACATACAGTAAATCTTCTATTGTAAAGGTTTGTTGGTTTTAAATTATCTCTGAGTCTTAAAAAATAATTGCAATAGATAAAAAAATAAAAATAAAAACTTGAATATTGTTAAAATAGTTTGTGTTTATCCCCTTCTTTTTAATAAACTTATTACTGCATAAAAATTAATATTAAAGATTTCTTATAAACAAATGAACTCCAGATAAAGAAAAAAAAACATAAAATAACAATAAATATATCTCTTCTGAATCTCTCTATACTCAGTTAATTACTGAAATAGTTTGACTCATTGATAGCTAGATGTTTATTTTGGATTAGTTATAAACTGGGTTTTTTTTAAAACCAATTCTGGATTTATTCAGAAATCTTTAACTATGAATAAAAAATTTCAAGTTGAAGTCTATATTGAAATATCATAGAAAAATGATAAAATATTAGATAATATTACCTTTATTAATTACAAAATACATATATTAAAATATAAGATATTTATTGTGCTTACATAGTTGACTAAAGATTGGGGTTGATTCTGAATTCTAATTTCTCTCTCTCTCTCTCTCTCTATATATATATATATATATATATATATAGTTATGGTAACCATTCTTTTTACAATTGATAATAATAAAATTAACAGTAAAATGGTAACACAATATTTGCAAATTAATTTTTGTTTAGGGCAATTTAAAGATAACTAATGGGTGTCCATGTCACATGATAAAATCATTATACACATTTAAATTTTAATTGTCTAATTTATATATCCACAGGTAATGATCAAATTGAACACACATAAAAAACAAGTTTCTATGCAGATTCAGTTATATTTTCTGATCGCTACCCCTCTATCTTAATACTATTATTAAATGATAAAATAAATAATAGGCTTGGACATCGGATGAGAATTATTAATAATAACAATAACTTTAATTAGAAAATAGAATAGCAATAATAATCAAATGTATTCTTTTTTTTATATGTAAAATTATGCGAAAAGTTGCAAGTAAGAGAAAAAATCTTTGTGACTTTATAATAACTTATTATGAAAAGCTAATAGTAAGTTTAGTTTTATTACCTTGATATCTTTATGAGCTCATGTATATTTCTGACTCGTGAATGTAGATATATATATATGGTCATTACAATCATTAATTTTAAACGTCTTCTAGCAATAATAACATTTTAACTTCTTTTGACTTATTTCATGGCAGTTGTCTTAAGAGGATTTTCCCGTGTTTAGAGCATCGAAGTAAGTAGATTTACAACTAATTCATAGAAAAATATTTCTATGTAATAATCAATAAATCGCAAGTTTTTTATATAGCAAGTATCACATATTTAGCTTCAGTATTAGATAGTAATGAACAGATCAGCAGGGTCAAAGTTAATTTGAAGGAATTCCTTTGTTTATAGCTCCATAGTCAGATACACAATTGGAAAGATTAGGGGAGGCATTCTAGAATTCTACCCCAGAAAATGCATTTTCTTAAATAATAATTACCATTTTTACTGACTTCTATTTAATAAGTGATACGATGAAGAAGTTACAATAATTCCCACCTTTTATGTAAAGCTGACGATCAAAGAAAGTTTATGTAACTGTTTTCTACAGCAACGTTGTTGTTTTTTTTTAAAAAAAAACAGTGATTGTTTTTTAAAATAATTATAATACATTTTACTTTTTACAATTATTATTATTATCATTTTCAAAACAATTTAAAATTTATTTTATACACATGACTTTTAATATTCTGTAATATATAATAAAGAAAAATATTCACATAAAATCCGTGCCTGAAACTTAAGCATGGGGGTTATAATATATATATATATCATTGGACAGTATATATATATTGAATAATATATTTTCTTGGTTTGCTATTATAATAAAGAATAGAAAGAGATATCGATGTATTCTCCTTTTCTTTATTATATATACTTACAGCTGCAGAAAGTTTTTTATTAACTGAAAGAAGATCCTTCAATTACTCTTTGAGAATTTAAATGAACTAAGCAGTGTAATTCTTAATTAATGCTTCTCTATACATTCTGTTTATTTTAGTTGTTATTACTATGTAATTCTTCATACATTAGATGATGATGAATAGGCTGCTTACTAGTACATGTTGGGCAATGTGGTAATTTTATTGGCTACTTGATTCTGAGTTTAAAATCAAGAAAAAAGCATGGTCTTTTCTCTTAATTTTCTATTAGTTTATTAATTAAAATGTCAACTAAGTGCATATGAAAACAGGATGAATGTGATAAGCAATCTTTTTAATAAATATTTTCAATAATGAAATACAAAACTAAATTATGACTATTATTCCCATTATGAACTTTACATCCTATACCTCTAACTTATCAAACCATCTACTCATCATCACTAATTAAATATCTCTTTGACAAGTTTCAAAGAGTGGGTATTGTCTTTTTCCTTTTCTATTCCTTCATTAGCCAGTACAAAAGCATTATTGTTTTATTGGTGAATGATAGAAAATGGGCAATCATAAATTTCTTGAAAAATTTTAGACATGTTTTTTCAGGATAACTCATGAGATTAACTCAAATTATAACTTTATCACCTAACTGAAAAGTTTGACTAGCAATTTTCTGTTTATTTATTCTTAAATCTCCTGTTTCATTAATCTATGACTTACTTTAGACATGACCTACAAAACTGTATGTTTATAGACCAGCATAGAAAACCTGTCTGAAAGAGAAATTTTTAAAATGGGTATTTTCAAACCCTCTTATCTCTTCATACAGAATAATAATAAAACAATAAATAAAGTTGTTAAATTCTATAAATATTTGTTTTTCTGTGAATATAAAGACATATATGTCAGTAATTTCACCTCTATGATAGCTATAATTTTTAACTATAAACATTTTTTTTTACTGACAGTTTTTCCTCATATCTCAAAATTATTATTTGTCTCACTATATTTTTTTAACAATTATAATCTTTACATCTCAAATTATTATTTGTCCCATTATTTTTTTAACAATTATAATAAAGATTTGAACATACTTTTTTTCCTCAAAAAATATGCTTCTGTAAAATTATATTTTATTTTCCATTCATACACAAGCTCATTAATTTTTTAACCATTGGTTGTTTGAGGAGATAAATCGATCCAAATTTATCGCAGTATTAAACTGGAATTATGCTTTTCTTCCCTCCATGAAATTTTCAATTATTCTCAGTGTACTTAAATAGAATAACAAGAAATTTTCTCTATCTATACTACTATTACCATCTGTGACATGGTCAGCCTTATTATACATTTTCTACTGGAGTGAATATGTAATTTGCTTTCTATAAGCTCTATTTCCCTTACTCTACAATATAATACTTTATAAACTTGTATTACTAACTTATAATTAATCACTTGAAGTTTTAAATTTATTCTTCCTTCTATATTATCATAGAACTTACTCTCTAATATTTCAATTTCTTTTGGAATAATTTCATTTTCTAACCATATTTCGTTTATGTTTTGATGACTGTCTTTAACTTTTATTTCCTCACTTTGTTGTAACTATTTGATATTTGGAAGCTTTGTATCTAAGCTTTGTTACTCTTTTATATACTTTATTTCTACTATATCATCTGGACATTTTATTTCTTCTTCTTGATTTGTTACACTTTCATTTTCTGATTTGATTTCCTTTTATGATTATCAAGTATTACAACTAACTCTTTATTTTGATTTTCAGACATTCATCCAATCTTCCGAATATTTCTTTAAGCATTGTAAACATTTCTTTTTTCTTTTTTTTTTTTTGATTTTCAGTCATTTTCATTTACACTTCCCTAAACTTATCTTCTCTATGCCTGATTGATACTTGATCTTTACACTGTTCTTCACTGGAAATATTTTCTAATTCTTTTTCTTGTGCCTGTATTTTTGCTCTTGATCTAATAAACCTCTAATCAATCATAATCTTTAACTACGTTTTTTTTAAATATTATTTTAAAAAGTTATTTCTTTTAATTCTCTTATTCAATGAATTGGTGTGACACATTCACCCTTTCACTCTGTAGTACTATCAATTATTACCTGTCTGATTATTTTATTACCTGCCATTTCACAAGTTTATCCTAATTAAAAAGTGCATTTAATTATATCATTTGCTTGTATTTTCTCTGAACAGCAAAATTTAACCAATATAAAATTCAATTCACTTATTATTTTAACTACTAATCTCTTCTCTATTGTCACCTTTCTCACCAAATTATTATTCATTATTAAATAGCCAGGGTCAGTGTCACACTCACATTAGATGCCAATTTATAAATGACATCTATTTACTACTAGATATTTAGGGTCATTCTTAAGCACACATGTTGGGCACAAATTGTAATGGTTTTGTCATTTGGTAAATGTGATCATCAAAAATAATTCACTACATATTATGATAATCACATATATATGAAAAGTCAATGTTTAAAATAATCTTAGAGATTTCACACTCAAAATCCAAATAATGAAAATGAAACAAAATAGGAGTAAAACTATAATTTAACTCAATTATAAATTATTCTAATTGTCAGATCAGACATAATAGCTATAATAATAAAATATTATAAATGATATCACCTTTTCAGACCATTAATCACTCCTATATGACCAAAGGGAAATTATATCTTCTATGGATTACAAATTTATATTAAGTTAAAAACCAGAGCTCCATGCCAAAGCTGGGAAATTCATAAAAGAATATACCACACCATCAATCTTATTAAAATCATTACCATGACTAATTCAGTGGAATATGAATTCTTATCTCCCTAGCTATTATAAATTTAAATTATAATTTAAATGGCAGAACTTATGGGAAGAGAAACAGGTCAGATTAATGACTAGCAAAAAAGTATATATTTATTATACATTAAGACATATAAAATATTTAAAACATTATTACATTAAATTATAAAATAATAAGTGTTTAAGTATTATCACCCTTTAAGTGATCACCTTTCTAAACTCTAAAGTTTTATCAATGTCTTCAGTTTGAAACACCTTTTATGTTAAGCTTAACATTTTTTTCCTTTGTTTTTTTTATTATTATGGAGTTTATTTTAGCACTGAAGATGCTGTGCATTAACCTTAAAAATATAGAAACAATAATTCTTTTTAATTTTTTTAACTGCTTCAAGTTTTAATTTATTTGGATCATATTTTCTTAAATCATATTTTTTCGCCTCTCCAAACTAAATACGCTATAAGAGAAAACTTTCAGTTAACAATTACTTTGAAAACATAATTTTTTATTGTAGGTTTAGTGGAATTTTGAAATGGCAGTTCAAGTTTGATCACATATCAGGTGGAAGATAGATCAATCTAGGCTATATTGATCCAGGATAAATGATATATACACAGGAACCAGAAGCCAAGAACCATAATATTCATTTTATAATATTTATTTTTATTCATAATTTGGCTGCTAATAAAAATAAATTTAAAGTTTTTTTTCAAATTGCTAATGACAATTGTAAAATAAAAGACAGACTGGAAATGCTGGCAAAAACGCTAGCTTTCAATAAAAATTTAAATCACATTTTATTTAAATTATCATTGATTAAAATAATCATATTTTATTATTTTTCTAATCATATTTTTTAAAAACTAATTTTATTAATTACAATAAAAATATTCATTCCAATATAAAAATTCTTTTTATAAATTCGATATTTGACAAAACAAAATCAAACCTTTATTTTAAATCATATTTTATTTCAAAGTTTGAATAATTGAACTTTGAACCTTTAACTTTAATATTAGAGAATATACAAGCAAATTTAAATTTATAAACAAAAATATAAATCTTTTCCCTTTTTTTAAACTTAAAATTTAACTTTTTATTTTTTTATTTTTTTAATAACATTTTTATTAAAATTGTTATCTCAGGATAACCAGCATTTAATTACTCTTGTAGTCAATTATGTATCTTGCTTTGTAACTGATACAATGTATACCTGGGTCTCATTTTATGCAGATTATTTTAATGCGATTTTGAAGTTATGTGATTTATATCCTTCATATTTCACTATATTTATTAGATATCAAGAAATTTAAATTATTAATAACTTATTTCGACTTGAAATCCTTTTTTTTTTCTTCAAAAATATAACATTATATTAGCAGCTTACATGAATATGGCCTGAAGCTGTATTTACAATCTTAACTTCTATGTAAATAACCTACTTATACTAATGAATAAATAATAATAATAGATTTATATGTATGTATAAAAATATCGCAATAAATATTCTAAAATTTTAAACTTTTAAAACGTATTTTGTTAGATATTAACAGAAATAAATATTTTTTTAGATTTTTAAAATAAATAATAATGAAGATTTTATTGATTTTATAAACAGAAAATAATCTTTCTAATGATAATGTATAATCTTTTTGTTTTGATTGCAATCTCATTTTTTAATATAGAGATAGAAAACCATTAACAGAGCACAAGACTGGAAGTGGCGTTAATTGTACAACATGTCACGAATCTGATTTTTTACTAGTTCACAAATGAACACATATTGTAAAATAGCAGTAATGATTAAAATATGTATGAAAAAATGTAAAATTAAATACTGTAGTTAATAAAAAATGTAAAAAAGTTTGTCTTATATTAATTTTTTTCATATATATGAAATTTTTTATTAGTCATACTTTATTTCCTTATTGTTTTAATGTGAATTTTAAAGTAATTTTTCCTTGAAGCTTTGCTTTTATGCCAATTTCTGAAAATTACGGGAACCTATCCTCCAATTTTCAAGGTAAGTTACATTTATTTTTATGTGATTTCTTTTGTGCGCATTTTCTGAGGAACCTATCTACCACATAAAACAAGACCCAGGTGTACATATATATCTTTAAGAATTGTAATATTCTTAATATATTAATACAGAAAGCAATCATTAATTAATAAGATATAAAATATGTGTTAATGCAAATCTGAAGATTTTAAAAGTACTAAAAAAGGTAAAATGATTTTTTTATATGTGTCAAAGCACCAATGGGAAGTAAACCTGAGCCAGCTGCTTGGAAGACAGCTATGCTAACCACTAGGCCACCAACACTTGAGAAAAAGTAGAATAGTTAATATTATTAATCTTCAGAATCACTCACTTAAATTTCTGATGGGTAAAACTCCAGAAGATGATGAAAATGGTATTGATATATTAAATTAAGCAGCTGAAAAAGTGAAACAAAATATTGGCAAAATTATATACCAAATGTCCAATAATAGAAATTTATCATATATTTAGAAGAATGCCAAAGTAATATTGATATTTAACAAGATTATAAGTAAGATGTTCTAAATTAAAACACCTCTCAGTCCTCTAAAAATTCTATTACAAAACTATATAAAAAATTATATCAAGATAAACTTTAGTTTTAAATTAATCAAAGCCTGAGCTGAATTTAAAAATAGTTTCAAGGCAGTGGATATATCCAAGTATTAAAAAAAATTAAATGAAAACCAACTAATATAAGTTGATATTATAATTTAGATTTGTACACTATAAAAGGTGTTTCATTTTATAAGAACTTTTACAATGATTAAAGTTTTAAATCATCATGACAGAGATCCATAATATTATCATATTCTGAAAAATATTTATAAAATGGCAAAAGCTGTTATTAAGTTATATGGCGATATTAAAAAGATTAACAATGGGAAATATTTTTGTCAGAGTGATTCCACATCACAGTAGTTTTATAAAAAATGTTTTCAGCTTTAAAATGGAAAGCTAAGAGATTATTTAAGTCATCTAGATTTTGCAGTTGATATAGTTGTTTTTGCAAATAATGCTTCACACATTTTTAAAATGTTATAGAAGTTATCAGATAAAAATTAAAAAGTAGAAGTAAAGATAAAAGCTAAAAAAGATTAAAGTATTGGAATTTCTCCGAAAAGAAAACAACATAAAGACTGATAATCGTAAATTAAAAGAAATTAACAATTACAAATATCTTGAACAAATTATTACAGGTGGAGGCATAATAGATTAAATTAATTATAGAACTGTACTTGGATGGAATGCTTTTATTAAAAATAGCTTAATATTAAAATGAAATATATCCATATGTTTGAAAAAAAATTTCAGTAGATGTGTTTTACCAGTTTTTGTTTATTGATCTGAGACTTGAATACTTAGAAGAGATATAAAAAAACTTCTGACTACTTAATAAAGTATGAAAAAAATACAATCTGAGAGTAATAAGATATCAAAAACACGACATGTAAGTGATAAAATAAACAGGTTGAAATAATAAGAAATTGAAATGTAACTGATAATATATATTTCCAGATGACAATTAAATTTTTAAATTGGAGTCCCAGAAATTGTAAAAAAAAAAAAACACAGAAATAAACCCTATGTCAAATGGTAGGAAAAAATGAGGAAATTTGCTGGTGTGTTGTGGATTAGAGATGCTAAATATTGAAGAAATTGGATAAAATGTGGAGAGATCTTTATTATGCATAAATTTCAAATTAATTCATATTCATTCAATGCTCAAGACATTGAAAAAATATAAATAAAACCACAGTGCATTTCAATATTTCCTTTATTACTCTGATATCCCAAGTTATTAATATATCCCAAATCGTATTATTGTTTTTAGTTATCTAAATAATTTATATTAATTGAAATCACCATTATTGTAATTATATGCATGTAGGTAAAAATAATATTATTATATTATGGCAGCATGCCAATGAACAAAATAAATATTCTTTGAATCACATCACAATACAACCAACTTCACTGTAATTTCAGAATAATATTTAAAAATAAGTAATTCAAGTGGATTTATGTTATGCTACTATAGAGTCCATGTCACATTTTTATCCAAAATATTTGCAGAATTTGCAAGTGGCCCAGGTTATTCACATATCCCAATATCATTTGTTTTATTTATGTAACTAATATTGCATCAGTTTAAATTATCAATTTAGCAGTAAGCATGCATTTAACTTTTTTTTTATCTTACCACTATAAGCTTTCCAAATATTCTGATGGCACTTCAATCACTTTGGCTTTAGTTCTGTCTCTTGCAGTTAGCTTTAGGATTCATTTGTCAGTTTTACATATAATCAATAACAAAAGTTGAAATTTAAATAATAGTGATTTATTTACTTTTTAAAAAATCACAAAATAGCAGTATTTTACAGAGACTACAAACAAACCAACAATGCTGCTAGTTGATAGTTTCTTTGACTCAGGCTTGTGAGCACTTGACAACACTCTTGCATTTATTTATATTTCAAAAAGTAAAATATATTTTTTGTAGTTTGTTTATATATTTATGATGATTTTTAAAAAAGTATTTATGTAATATTTATGTTTTGAGAAGAATAATGTGATTGGATTCAGATTTTATTTAAATGTGTTCATTTGGAGGGGGGACAATTCAAGAGAAATCAATAACATATAGCAGTGAGTTGTAATTAGGTGAAGAAGAAATGACATCATAATAATCATACAATTATTTTTTGACTTTGTTTTTTTTTTTAATTTTTAATAGAATTATAAGTTTTAAATAGAATTTTGCTAGCTCTATATATTTTAAACAATAATTTATTTTGATTTTAAGAAAGGTGTTATAACAAATATAATTTCTTTCATTAAATATTTTATCAGAAAATGTAAAAAAATAAAATGTCATTATTCTAATGCAGTGATTTCAATTTAATAACTTTTCACAAAGTTAACATATTATTTTTAAGGATGATTTTCGTCTGTAAACATATACTTTTGTGAAAACATAATAATAAATATTAATTTAGTAAATTAAAAAATTAAAATTTAATCTAACTAATCACTAGAGGCTGACAAAAAATATAAGCAGTTAATATGTTAACCATTTCATAAAATAGTAAGTATAATGTTTATTTTACTTTTTTACATATGTAGCCTTTAGTTTGAATAAAGTTTGTAGAAAAATTAAATTATTTTATCTAATAAATATTATTTTAAATGTTTGAAAAAATAATTAAGAAAATGAAATAAATATTACAGTCACAAAAGTATTTAAATTATATATAAAAAATATGAAAATAAAAAAACTTAAGCCAAAAATTTAAAAGTCATAAAAATGTTTAAATTATATATATATAAATATAGAAATAAAAGCCTCAAATTTTTCTCTTCACAATCATGTGGGTTTGTTAATCCCTAAAACAATATTAGTACTATAAAAACAAAAAATAAAAATATTGAAATATATTAAAATATATTTAAAATAAACTTTCAAATTGAATTAATGTTCTAATGTTTGTTTATCTTTACAAAAATAATGTAAAAAGTTTTTTACAAAATTATGCAAAGAATGAGTAATTCAGAACTTATATATTTTCTTATATTTAAAAATGAATGAAACTTTATTAACATTGAAATAAACTATTAAACCAGACAAGACTGAATCAAATTAATGCCTATTACAATATAATATCAGTATAGACCATTATCATTTTAAAAAATGTGGAACAAGCATTGACATAATGATTCCTATTTATATCAAATAAAAACATAGTTAAAGAAAATTATTACATTTGTTTTGCATAATATCACACCCAACAATTAATTGATTAAAAATCAGTAGATAAATAAGAACAGTTATGATAAAAAGTTGGCGTATGTGAATAACCTGGATAATATTGGTGCAATCAAATTATATACATTGTTTACATTTTTTTAAGTCATGAGTTATATGTTTGTATAAGTAGCACTGTGTGATTACAACCTTACATTTTAAGAAGGATAAAATAATACACTGATTTTTTTATCAATTAGATGTATTTAAATTTCATATAAAATTAAATGGTATTTGTAAACTATTTACTGTACGGCCTGTGGTGACACTGTTTCTGTGTAAAAACACAGAATAATACCACTTTCATGGCCGAACTTTACGGCTAATACACGACTCACGATCATATTAGCCACTTAACAAAATACAATAGATGTAGTGGTTAGATTCCATGGCCAATTACTTCCATGATCCTAACCCTATGTCTAAAGTAACAACACTAGATGATCATCTAGTTTGCCGCTTAATTTCATCGTGGCATGAATTCCTATGCATAGGGATCAAATTTGTATTCTGGCTCGAATTTAATCTGAGAGTGTGTGCACTGGAATGTTTTGCAACTGTTTGTTTGTTGATGTTTATGATTTTCTGTATTTCCCAATTGAGAACTTTTGGCCTACTAGTAATTATCAGCATATTCTTGATATTTGTCCGAGCTTTTTTTTTTTGGTGTTTGTTGTTATTTGGAACCCAAAAAAAGTATGTCAACATTTCTGTCAAACAATGTTGGCGAAAAAGTAGCATTTCTGTCATGACTCGGATGAGAGTAACAAAAGAAGAACAAAATGGCTACCATGTTATTGCAATCAGGGGATGTCTGAAAAAAGCGAGAAAAAGATGACACAGTTAATTCGGTTTAGTCATACATGGTGAATAAAATTTATTTGATTTAAAAGAATATGTGTTTTGTTTGTGATTCTTTTGATCTGTAAGTCGATTAATTAACACCCAGAATGTCAGAGTTCAAAGGGTAGGGCTTTGCAGCTGAGTGTGGCAGAGTTGGTCAGACAGCTTCGTATTCTTCTCAAATCAATCGACAACTTTATGCTTCTTTCGGTCGGAAGAAAATTGACTCGATCGATATATTAGTCAAAATACCAAACAATTCTTTTTGTTAATAAGCAAATATGGACATCTGAGGTGGAGTTTGTTGGACAGCTTTGACTTTTTTTTTGCTAAATCAATCAACAGCAGCCCCCCATGTTTTTAACAAATTCAAAAAGAAAGTGTCGATTCTAATTTTAAATAACAAAAAAAAATGTCTGTTTAAAAAAAACAGTATATTAAAAGGCAAAAAAAAAGTCGTATGTAAAGCAAATTTTGTATATTTGAGACATTCCAAAAAAAGTTAAAACTGTCCCTTATACTTTGAAATGTATCGAGTCCAAACCAAAAAAAAAAAAAAAGATGTCTGTAAAAAAGAAACAGTAGATGTAGAATGGAAATAAAAAAAAATTAAAAAAAGGCATACGTCAAAAATTATGTACTTTTGAGATCCAAAATAAAGGTCAAAGTGCCCATTGTAGTTTTAAATTTATCAAATGAAAACAAAAATAAAATAATTATGTCCAAAAAAAAAACAACAACAACAACAAAATATTAAAAAGAAAAAAATTACAGCCGTATGTCAAAACCTGATCTATTAGAGAAAAAAAAATCTAGCAGCCCAGTAATGTTATATCGCTCTGTTTTTAACTAGAAACAGTGCCATCAAAGGCTGCACAGTTAATACTTTACAAATACCATTTAACTATAGATCAAAATTATTTATTATTTCAATTCTTAAATATGAATATCAGTTATTAATATGAAATGATATAGGAATATAATTATCAAAATATATCTGTACTGTTAAAGTGATTTTGATACTTTTAATTAATATATAAATGAAAATAATCATAGTTTAACTATATGAAATTTAAGGAAAGTAATTGTAACTCCCATGAACTATGTAGAACTAATAATTTATCATCAATAAAAGAAAAAAAAGTCTCTTGATGATGAATTACTATTTTATACATAGCTTAAGTAAATTACAGTTACTTCTATTTTAATGTCATACACTTTATATTTACAATTAATAAAGCAACATCATTTAATATTTAGGAATTGTTAAAAATGAAATGCTGCTTTGATTTTTTGAATGTATAATAGTGATTTCAAAATAGCATGGACTGTACATAAATACTGAGTTCACAAACTGCTATTATAACAGGTCAATAAATATATGCTTAAAAACCATTAGAACTAAAAGGATAGATAGTATCATTCTATTCTTTTCTTTTATTGATGGTAAATTATTAGTTTATACAAAGCCCATGGTGGGGGAGATGTCACAGGTACTTCACTTTAATTTCATTATATATATATATATATATATATATATATATATATATATATATATATATATATATATATATATATATTAATAATTCAAACAAATATATTTAACATAGTATTCAAAATTAAATAATATATTCTTTACCAGAAGTACTTTCAATTGTTTACAGACATTTAATGGTTGTATATATACATATATATATATGTGTGTGTGTGTGTGTGTGTATATATATATATAAATATACCAATATTGATATTAGCACATATAATTTTATCTAAAAAAAAATATTAAAATCATCTTTCATAAAAGAAAAACGTAAAGTTAAATGTTGAAAAGTTTATTACAATTTGTTTTTGAAAAGAATAGGAATCAAATAGTTTTCTATCATTAGTTTTTGAAATAAAAGCTGCAATTAATTAATCAAAAAAAGAGAGGGGTGTTTTTTTAGAAAAAGTTAAACTAAATGTTTTATAAAAAGGAAGTAAAGAGTTTTCTTATTAGTATTTGTAAAAATAAATAATTTAAAGTTTAAAAAATATAAATCTCTTTTCATTCAAGCTTATTATAATAAATTATATATGTGCGATTGTCAATAATAGAATAAATGTATGCGTAATAAATGTTATTATAAATAAATGAAAGTTAAAAAAGATTATCATTAAAAAACATGGCAATGGCTATTAATTAATATAAAACAACACTTCTGCATGGCTATTACTAATTAAACAATCTTCCAAAACATGTTGTCAAAGGATTATCAATGAAATTTCGACATCAGATATTGCCAGAGGATATCGAAAAGAAAAACACTTCACAGGTATAAATAGTAAAATTTTATCAGATAATCAGTGGAGTTCAAAAATTAATTGAGTCAGTTAAGTCATGAGAAGACCATCAGTTGAGTTAATTGTATCCAGAAACAAAATGGGGTGCTGAGCAATTTTGGGAAATTCACACTTCTCCACAGCCTAATGTCCGATGAAAACAACAAGATCTGCCCGTGAAATAATGTCAGCATAACATCTTAGAAAATCTCCATCAGTATTTAATTGTCTCCAATAGTAATAATCATGAAAATAAGGAAAATCATCAAGGAAACATCCCGGCAAGCTGGAAGTATGCGTAATGGAAGAAGAAAACAAAGTTCTAAATCTACATTCAAAATCCTAGGTAAAACATTTGCTTATTTTCGTTTATACTGTAGTAGCCATTGCATTGCATTAATTCGTGTGAATCCTCCAAGAGTCTAATTATATGAACTCTATATCATACATAAAATGAACTATTGATATGTGTGTTTAAGTTTCAAATGCTATGTAATACTTTATTATTATATATGTGAGTGTATGAGTTAATATGTGTGTGATCATTATATCAGTGTTATTAGTTAAATTAGATAAATACCAGTGTTTTATTATTAAAATCTACAAGAATATTTAAACTAGTTTAGAAATGTTAATTTAAAATATGTGTGTGTTTTATTAGAATTATAAAAAGTAAATTTTAGTTAATAAATTGTCTTTAAAATTAAACTTTATTTGTCGGTCAATTCTTTTTATAAATTCCTTTTACAAATCTTTATCCGTTCTTTTCACCACTAATTATGTATAATCTGTTAGTGATTAAAAGTAACTGAGCTAGTCTATGGGTAAAACTTAGGCATTGGGTTAGTGGCCATTGCTCAAAGTGCATTATTTATTCATTCTTGAATAGATAGCTGGCATCTGTGTTTATACACAAACAAACAAAAAGTGCTTTGAACGTGGTGTTGAACTCAACAGTCGAGAAGAAGTTATGTCCTGGAAATGTAATGCTAGTTATATATATATTTTATAGCTATCATTTGGACATACATACTCTCCGAGTATGTTCTTCTCTTCCTAAGAGCCCAGTGTTTTGATAGACCCATACAGAATCTGGTACAAAATGGCTATACCCAACTTGGGGCTGGACCTAAGAAACAATAGTAACTAAATACTTTATTTCTTGTTTAAAAATTTTTTTATACAAAAGCTAAATTATGTATGTTAAAGTTGTTTTATTTTAAAAAAAAGAATTGATCGAAAACTTTTTTTTTAATGAAAAGAGATTTATGCTATTTACATTATTTAAAATAAGTCATTATGTTAAATCAGAGACAATTGGGTATTATGGGCAGAGCTGAAGCATTAAGATCAGGTAGAAAAAGGGACAAAAGGGTTGAGTCAGCATGGGTTACCATTTTAGTAAGAAAAATAAATAATCAGCTCGTATTGAAATTTAGTCAAAAAATATCTTGTTGAAAAAAATGGAGGAAAAGGAGAAAGAAGAAGTATCTGAGATGCGAATGATGATAAAAATGATGATGAATATGATGCAAAAATTTAAGCAAAGTCAACAAGACCTCAAAGAAGAATTGAATCAGAAATTTAAACAAAGCCAGTTAGACCTCAAAGAAGAATTGTGTCAGAAATTTGAACAAAGCCAGATAGACCTCAAAGAAGAATTGTGTCAGAAATTTGAACAAGGTCAGCTAGAACTTAAAACAAAAATTAAAGAAATCAGAGCAGAAGTAAGGGAAATAAGATGTGAAATCACAGGAAACATAGAGAAAAATCAAGAGATCATAGAAGTAGATTTAATTAAAGAAAATCAAAAAGATGAAAAGGAAGTTGAGGTGATAAAAGAGACAGAAATTGAATTAGAATCAGATAGCATTGTGACCGATAAAGTAGAAACAAATGTAGACCAAGAAATAGAAGAGAGATATAAGTTCAAGATAGAAAATAGCGTAAAAGAGTTTTTACAAAGAATTAAAAATAAAAGGTTTAAAGTAAACGTTCACCTTCTCTGTAGACATAGATTTAAAACAAAGAGAAAGCATAAGAATAAATATTCACAGTTAAGAAAAATATGGAGGTCTGTGAAACTTAAAGGTTTTCTAATGTACAAGGTCGAAAATAGAATGGAAAGAGAAAGAGATAAAATAAATTTTAATCTAAGGAGAGATGTGAGAATATGGAGTATGATTTATGGAAGTGAGTTAGTAGAAAGGAAGAAGGAACCTCCTGACATAGTTTAAAAGTTAGTACATGGGCAGAATAGTAAAGGAAATAAACAAAAAGGACCAGAAATGGACAATGAGCAGGAATATGATTATTCTAAGGTCAATAATTTGATAAATTTAAATCTGAAACTTTTATTTAAAACTAAAATAATAAATTAAAAAAAAATAGAATAATGATAAATTAAAAGTAAAGTTAAAATCAGGATTTGTTTAAGTAATAATAATAACGGAGGCTTCATAAAATAAAAGATTTTTTTTTCTCCATGCACATAAAGTAATTAAGAAAAATGTTCATAAATATAGGTCAAATAAAATCAATAAGATCAAGTTAAATAAATAAGCGTAATATATCTGTAGTAAATAATAATAAAGAATGACTCGTAATAAACTAATCGATTTTTTTTTTTGGAATACATGCACGGTAATAAAAGGAAGTAAATAAATGATTTAAAATCAAGTCAAAAAAAAAAAAATTGTATAATAATGAAGAGCTGTAAAATAAAAGAGTTTTCTAAGTACACGTACGTTAATATATAAGATAAACAAATGTTTAAAAAATAATATTGTAATATAAATAATATTCATAAGAGTTTAGAATAGTATTGTAAGATTAAATAAAATAAAAGTTTTTTTTTTTTCAGAATATACGCACGTAAATAAAGAAGTTAAAGTAATTGTTTAAAAAATAATAGTGTAATTAAATAAATCTGTAAGATAATGTTCGTAATAGTTCAGAATAATATAAATAAATATGTTAAAGTAATGTTCATGTGTATTTAAAATAATATTGTAGGATTAGTGATAAATAATATAAAGTCAATCTAAGTTATATTAGAGTGTATAAGGGTTTGAAACTAAAGGGAATGAGGTAGTATAGAAATGTTTTAGTTAAGGATAAGTTTAAAGCTGTCGACTGGATAAATTTTAGTACCCTTAACGGATTGGCAGGGATCATTCCTCTTTTAAAATGTGCACTGGCGACAACCAGAGTAAGTCATAAGTATCTTTTTCAGGGGAGAATCCCCATATCGCGTACATTGTTTTCCAAAGCATAAGTCGGAAATGGATAGTTGAAAATTCCTGCCATTCACAGCAACTTTTTTAGTCAAAGTCCAATCAAGAGAATCGGCAGCTGAAGCTTTGTTTATAAAAGATCCCTGTGCCACAAAATTAGTTTGTCCTTGTGGTCAATATCCAGGACTCAGAAAATTGTAAGCAATGTATTCAGCATAGATAGAAGAAAAGGATAGCCAAAACAGATTGCCCTTAGTATGGAAAATAATAGATATCAAAAAGCAAACTGAGAAAGAATAATAAATTAAGATTTAATGTTGTCAGAGATAAAATGGCCAAAAATAGACGCATTTTACTCTCAAAGAAGGGATGGTGTAATGTACCAATATTGATATTGTCACATATAATTTTATCTAAAAAAATTATTAAAATAATCTTTCATAAAAGAAAAATGTAAAGTTAAATGTTGAAGAGTTTATTAGTTTGTTTTCAAAAAGAATAAGAATCAAATAGTTTTCTATTGTTAGTTTTTGAAATAAAAGCTGCAATTAATTAATCAGAAAGGGAGAGGGGTGTTTCATTAGAAAAAGTTAAACTAAAGGTTTTACAAAATGGAAGTAAAGAGTTTTCTTATTAGTACTTGTAAAAATAAATAATTTAAAGTTTAAAAAATATAAATCTCTTTTCATTCGAGCTTATTATAATAAATTATATATGTGCATTTGTCAATAATAGAATAAATGTATGCGTAATAAATATTATTATAAATAAATGAAAGTTAAAGAAGATTATCATTAAAAAACATGGCAATGGCTATTAATTAATATAAAACAACACTTCTGCATGGCTATTACTAATTAAACAATCTTCCAAAACACGTCAAAGGATTGTCAATGATATTATGACGTCAGATATTGCCGGAGAATATCAAAAAGAAAAACACTTCGCAGGTATAAATAGTAAAATTTTATTGGATAATCAGTGGAGTTCAGAAATTAATTGAGTCAGTTAAGTCAAGAGAAGACCATCAGTTGAGTTAATTGTATCCAGAAACAAAATGTGGTGCTGAGCAGTTTTGGGAAATTCACGCCTCTCCACAGCCTGATGTCTGATGAAAACAGCAAAATCTGCCTGTGAAATAATGTCAGCATAACATCTTAGAAAATCTCCATCAGTATCTAATTGTCTCCAATAGTAATAATCATAAAAATAAGGAAACTCATCAAGGAAACGTCCCGGCCGGCTGGAAGTATGCGTAATGGAAGAAGAAAACAAAGTTCTAAATCTACATTCAAAATCCTAGGTAAAACATTTGCTTAATTTCATTTATACTGTAATAGCCATTGCATTGCATTAATTCCTGTGAATCCTCCAAGAGTCTAATTATATGAACTCTATATAATACATAAAATGAACTATTGATATGTGTGTTTAAGTTTCAAATGCTATGTAATACTTTATTATCATATATGTGAGTATATGAGTTAATATGTGCATGATCATTATATCAGTGTTATTAGTTAAATTAGATAAATACCAGTGTTCTATTATTAAAATCTATAAAAATATATAAACTAGTTTAGAAATTTTAATTTAAAATATGCGTGTGTTTTCTTAGAATTATAAAAAGTAAATGTTAGTTAATAAATTGTCTTTAAAATTAAACTTTATTTGTCGGTCAATTCTTTTTATAAATTTCTTTTCCAATTCTTTTATCAATTCTTTTAACCACTAATTATGTATAATCTGTTAGTGATTACAAAGATCTGAGCTAGTTGTGGATATTTAGGCATTGAGTTAGTGGCCATTGCTCAAAGCACATTATTTATTCATTCTTGGATAATTAACTGGTGCCCGTGTTTATACACAAACAAAAAAAGTGCTTTGAACGTGGTGTTGAACTCAACAATTGAAAAGAAGTTATGTCCTGGAAATGTAACGCTAGTTATATATATATATATATATTTTATAGCTATCGTTTGGACATACATATTCTCCGAGTATGTTCTTCTCTGCCTAAGAGCCCCATGTTTCGATAGACCTTTACAGAACCCGGTACAATATATATATATATATATATGAATGTATATTATCTATACTAAACAATGATGTGGGTTATTGAAGTGTTGGAAAGTGGATGATATTGAAGTTTATCCATTAAAGTTTAAAGATTGGCTATCTTAATATAAACTGAGTATGCACTGATTGTATACATGTGCAAAAGATGGTGATCTGAACCAACTGATGAGTGCTGATTCAGCACAAAATACTTTTATTGGAGATCATTTATCTTTTTCACATGTATGTAATCATGTGTATCAATTGTATAAGATGAAGTGGATATGGGTAGGGAGCTTTAAATTCAGAGTTCAAATCTCTTCTAATTACATTGTTTACTATAGACAATATACCTGTATTTAAATATTCCATGTTCTGCCTGTATTATTCCCATCTTTCTTCTGTATGTTTAAATGGACTTTTAAGGTTCTATGTGTGAGGGGTCAGAGTGACTTAAGGTCAACATGGGTATGATAATAACATTGACATGAACAAGGGCTTTGAATGTTTTATCCGGATTTTCAATGATAACATAGCTGAAGAGTTGGAAAGTGGATGAGATTGAAGCTTGTCCTGAAGATTTGCTATCTTAATGTAAACTGAGCACTAATTGTATATATAGGTGGAAATTGTGATTTGGATCAACTCATGAGTGCTAGTTTTGCATGGAATATATATATATTCGAAATTATTTATCTTGTTCACCTATATATGGTGATGTGTATCGGTTGTATAAGATGCAGTGGATAGTGATAGGGAGATTGAAATTCTTATATATATATATATACACACATATCCACTTTTCTTATCAAAAAAATTAAAAAATAAAACAAAAGTTTTATTAGGTTTCTCTGACAATGAAAGTAGAAATATATATTTATATTTGAGAAAACAGAAATTTATCTGCTTTTTTTAATTTACATATATAATTAGGGCTGTACTCATAAAAGATTACATTCAAATAATTTTATGGTCAAATGATACAATATGTAGTGAAGGTTAATCTAGCATACATCAGTCATATTTTTTCCAATAATATAAAAAATTGTATTTACCCAAATATTAATAATAATCATAATAAGTTAATTCAATAGATATATTGTTAAAAATCTTCGTTTCAATATTTAAAACATTATTTTAAAAAATTTTAAATATTTTTTCCAGTTGTTTGAAATAGCGTTATTATCATATAAAAGTGTGCCATCAATGTATTCAAAAGGATTCCAATATACTTTTCACGTCCAGTAATTACTCATAATGCTTAAAAAAAACAGAAGTAACCAAAATCGGAGCAAATGATTATTTTTTAGAAAGTTTTAAACCACTAATTAACTTTAAGCTTTATTGTGTTTTGTTGAACGTAGATAATCAATTTATTATTCAGATAAAGAGAAAATATCGTGTCTTTTTTTTTTTTAATAAGTCACTAATATTATAATTATTATCAGAAAAACACTAGGATTCTTTTCAAGCGAATCCTAGAATACACTTCTTGTATTCGCAACACACTTTTTTTAGAATCTCCATTGTCACTATCATGACATTCTTCAAAATTTAAACTGGCATATGAATGTTTAATAGATGTTGAAATCTTACAATGGTATGAGATGTTTGTAAAAGGAGTATTTAATTTTATAATATATCATTTAGGATTAACTTAAGTGAAATGTGAATGTTGTTTATTTAAATTATTAAGAGTATTTGTAATTTTGTACGTGATAAGTTTAGGAAAATTTTATATTCTAAGAGAATCTTAATCCCTTTCAATAAATCTACATGGTTATATAGTGTTCGTAACAGTTGTTGCATAAATGAAGTCGTAAACTTACATATAATATTTGTTTGAATGAAGTAGTTTACTATTCAAATACCTTAAATTTTTGAATAGTATACACTAACGAATTTGAGATTTTGTTATATGTTGGTGATAGGAATACAAAGTTGATTAGTGATGGTTTTTAGTAGTAATATTTTAATTCTGATATATAAGGGTAAATGGTTATAAAGCCAATCAGATTATCAGCACTATAGAAAAACCTGTATCAAAGAAGCCCTTATTATATTTTCCAATTGCTGATGATCAAAATATTGAGATTTTTTTATTCTTGATTTGCTTTCTAATTAAAAATATATAGACACTATTTAATATTGAATAGCCAACCTAACAAGAAACTGTCATTAGAACTTTATCTAATCAGTCCTAGGATTTAAATCCAACTGGTAAGCTTATTCAATATGCTATAAGGCTTTTTATTTCTGACAAATATAAGGCAAACTTCATTTAAATATCACATTGCAAAGTAAACATATTATCAATAAAAAAAATTTACATACACATGTATATGTATACTATTTATATTTTATATTTTTATATTTCTGTTATATAATAAGATACTAAAAATTAAATATACATTAGTATTAAATAATACTCTGGGTTCTAAATATTCTTTTTAATAAAATTTAATGATATATTTCGTAACTGATACTTATTTTTCAGTAACATGAATTTAGGATTGGGAAATCAAACTTCAAGTTGATATATGTCATTGTGGACTGTGAGACATTTGTATTTGACTAGCAATATAACTATGTCGAACATAGAAAAACACGACAAAGAAATTCCAAGTTAATATAGTTAACAGAAGACCAGAAACCAGCAAAAAAATACTGGATAACGCAGACAAGAACATTTTAAGTGCAGATTTTACTAATGTTGTTATTCTATTGATTGTAATTTTAGAATGTGAAATTTTATCTTTAAGTGTGTATATATATATCATTGCGCTTTCCCCATAGTTAACATGACTATTTAATTACATACTTAATATTTTATCCAGTTACAAACATTTTAATTGCTAATCAAGTATTAGATAAAATCAAATAAATGTCAAAATTATATTGTAAATAAAAACAACACAATTCTTCAATTAAAGACAATTACCATCATAAGCAATGAATTCTAATAAAATAAATTTAATTAATGGAAGTATAAGTTATTTTAGCTTAAAACATTAATTGAGTTATCTTATCTTCATTTATTTATTTTTTGACATCATATTACAAGATAATTTACATATTTTCTCCTTTTTCTCCTCCTTCTTTTCTTTCTTCTTCTTCTTCTTTCTCCTCCTCCTCTTCTTCTTCTTCTTCTTTTTCTTCTTCTTCTTCTTATTTTTATTATTATTATTATTATTATTATTATTAAGGGTTGTGCAGACTGTTTGGTAACTCCTTTACATTATATAATTAATTTGTCTATTGGAAAATGCATTGTCCCTGATATATTTAAAATCTCTAAGATTGTGTCTATTTATAAGAAGAGAGATAGAACTCATCCAGTTAATTATAGACCTATTTTAATGTTGTCTTCATTTGCTAGGATTTATGAAAGATGCATTTATAATAATATCATTACAGATATGACTAAGGTGTCTAATTATCAACATGGTTTTGTATCTGGAAAGTTTTTGATACTAACTTAATGGTAATATCTGATCATATTGCTCATGCTGTTTCTGAACAGATACAATTTGATGTTATTATTTTGATACATCACAATCATTTGATAATGCTGCACATAATCACTTAATATATAAATTTAAATTTATGAAAATTAGTTCTCATTTGATTGCATGGTTTATTAATTATTTGGAAAATAAAAGATCCTACATTTGTACAGATAAAGTTAACTCTAAGCTATTCAAAAATAAAATTGGGGTACCTCAGGGTGGATTATTAGCACCTTTACTTTTTAATGTTTTCATGTCTGATCTTAATCAAAATATTAAAAAAAGTATGATACTTACCTATGCAGGTGGTTATAAATTATTTAAAAGAATTAGTATATATGATGATTATATTGATCTTCAAGAAGATATTGTTTATTTCAAAGAATGGTGTAAATTTAATAATATAAAAATAAATGAAAGTAAAACATGTATTGTCTCTTATACCAATAAAACAGATAGATCTGTTTATCATTATAAGATTGAGGAAGATGTTATTATATATAAAAAAGTTGTTTCTGAACTTGGACTTATATTTTGTAATTATTTTACTTTTAATCAGCATTTTACTTTTAATGAGCATATAAAATATATTATAAGTAAAGCATATGGATGGATGGAATGTATTATGAGATTTGGCAGAGACTTATCTCCTTATATAAAGTACATGTTATTCTGTTTTCTTGTTGTACCTTTATTGGAGTATGGATCTACCATATGGAATTTGGATTTGGTTTATACTGAGTCTAAAAGTTCTAATATAGAGAAAATATTTATTAAGTTAATAAAGGGAGAAAATTTAAAACAATACTAACTAAAAGAAGACTAAAGAAAGACATAGTATTTTAAAAAAGTTAATTGATGGAAAAATTGATGTTAATGATTGTATATCTAAAACTGAAGTAAGAGTTCCTTCTCATTTACTAAGGGAAGTATACACTTTTAATATTAAAAAAAAAGTAAAAATTCTTTTATTAAAAAAATCTGTCATTAACAGATTGCAAAGGTTATATAATCAAAAATTCAATAACATTGATATTTTTGTGATTACTTTATAAATAATGTTAAAAAGAAATTACATATATTTATATTTTGATTATGAATTATAATTTTTGTATTGCATATTTTTATTAATGTTAATATATTGAATAATGTTTTGTTTGTTGTATATTTATTTTGTAATCTTGTGTATTTCTGTTAAAGTGAAAGTGTTGAAATGCATATAATAAATGATAATTGAATTATTATTATTATTATTTGAATAATTATTATTATAATTATTATTTAAAATTATAATCAGAGTGAAGTGGAAGAAAGAGTGGTAACCACTCTTAACTTCTTGTCCCTATATATCCGGGCCGGTCAAATAAGTATTAAATACCTTCACACACTACTCATCAAATTCACAAATATACAGCATGAAATCTTTAGATTCACTATGCAGTAGATTATCGATGTTATAAATTGCAGAAATATATGTAAATAATATTTATTTTCAGAAGTGCAGATGATTTGAAATTAACTTACGAGAGAGGGGCTCTCAACGTTTGTGATTATTAATAGCCAATCAGATCGTAAATACTGGGACAACGATTTAACAAGAAAAGGGTGGTAACCACTCTTAACTTTACTTGTCTGTCTATATATCCAAGCCAGTCCAAACGATCTGATTGGCTATTAATAATCACAAGCGCTGAGAGACTTGCACTCTCTCATAAGTTAATTTCAAATCATCTGTGCTTTGAAAATAAATATTATTTACATATATTTCTGCAATTTATAACATTAATCTACTGCATAGTGAATCTAAGATTCTGTTTGATTTGAAGTCAGTGGGTAGTGTGTGAAGGTATTAAATTCACACTTTCAGATATAAGTACTTTGGACTGGTGGTATATAGACAGACAAGAAAGTTAAGAGTGGTTACCACTCTTTTCTTGTTAAATCGTTATCCCTTGTAGTAAGTAATTCAAATCATCTGCACTTTGAAAATAAATATTATTTACATATATTTCTGCAATTTATAACATCGATAATCTACTGCATAGTGAATCTAAAGATTTCATGCTGTATATTTGTAATTTGAAGTCAGTGAGTAGTGTGTGAAGGTATTTAATATTCACACTTTCAGATATAAGTACTTTGGACTGGCTTGGATATATAGACAGACAAGTAAAGTTAAGAGTGGTTACCACTCTTTTCTTGTTAAATCGTTGTCCCAGTATTTATGATCTGATTGGCTATTAATAATCACAAGCGCTGAGAGACTTGCACTCTCTCGTAAGTTAATTTCAAATCATCTGCGCTTTGAAAATAAATATTATTTATAATTATTATTATTTTTTGAATGATTTTATTATGAATTTGAATTGATAGTATTTTATATCAATATTCTATTCTAATTCTTAGCCATTAGTTGTCAGTACTATAGTCCACATACTCAGAGTAAAGTTTGATTAATGGTCTTTGTCAGTGAGAAATGTGGTCTTTCATGTAGCATCCACTATAGTCCACATGCTCAGGATACAGTTTGCAAATGGCCTTTGTCAGAGAAGTTTTAGTCTATTATGTAGTATCTTTTGATTACTCAAGCATGCAACATATGACTTTGAAATGGAAATAAAATAAATAATTCCTTCTTCTAAAACATATGTGATATGTAAGTGGAGAATATTATTTGATGATTTATTGGAAAAATAATTTGAAGTATGAATATATGTTTTGAATATAGTTTTACTTAAAATGAAATGAAGCTTATACCATTCAAAAATGAGTACACTCAATATAAAATGTGTCTTTTAAAATAGTGCATTATAGCATAATCCTACAAAATTATATTTGATTTTTGTTTAATTTATGAATATATTATATTATCAAAAAAATTCCACTTTAATTATTAATATACTGCATTATTAGAATCACAAGAACCGAATTATTCTATCATGTGATACTTTGTTTTTTATTGTGTGATCATATTTTTAGTAAAAAAAAACAACAAATTATAAATATTTAGCAAAAGCAACTACATATAATATAAGAAAGTTGTAGTGAATTCAGAATTGTTAATAATGATAATTTTTGCCAAATAATGTGTCATTTATTGTAATACAGAAATAAAAACAAAAAATTAATTGGAATGTAAGATAAATAATGCATAACACCCTTAAAATAATTGAGTATTATACAAGACAGTTGTTCCATCCCCAATATCTTCAATGAATACCAAAAATTGCACTAAGTAGTGAAGAATGCATACTATACATTTGTCAATTCCTTTAGTTTCCTCTATTTGTTTTATGTTATGAAATCTACCCCAGTATTTTAAAAGCTATAAAATCCATGCTTAATGATTTAGAAATATTAAGATTTTCAACTTCTATTTTTAAATTCTTATGTTAAATGCTGCTTTAAATTTTCTTTTAAAAACACATTATATTTCTAACGTTTTTACTATAGATTTATATCTATTTGTGCTACATTGCCTTTATCTTTTTAAATGTATTTACATTCACCATTATTAAAGGGATTCGTTAATTTTTAAAATTTTTTTACACCAAATTTCTGTACTCTGTTGAAAATGGCTTCTACAGTTGATGAATAAACATGAATAATATTTATTTTTATTGACTTTGTACAATGATTAATATCAAAATTGCATCAAAGTGTGAATTTTGCTTTTCACTCTATTAACAAAATCTTGTTGGGTTTTACTTCGGTGTGTGGAGGGGAGAGAAAAAAAATTTTTTAATAATATTTCAAAATTGCCCTTTAGTCAAATTAATATTAATCAAAGTGAAAGTTATCTCAAATCATGATAATTAAAATGCCTGATATAATCCACAATGATGCAGTATTTCTTTTCTCTGTATAATAGGAAATACAAACATTTAATATAACAAGAAATTAGAAGCTTGTTAAAATAAATGAACTCATTATAACAACAAAAACTTAGGATAAATGCATTCTTTTTGGGTAATTTATTTCAAATTATATTTACTTTTTTTTTAATTAATAAATTATATTTACTTCTGCTTTCACCTATTTAAAAAACGTCTATCCTATTTGTCTTTGAACTGTCTCTTTTGCTGTCAATAATTTATCATTAAGTAAAGTTAATTTTTTCTAAAGACATTCAATACTTACATTAGATGATCGAAATAAAATAGTTCAATATATAAATACAACATGACTCTTATACACTTTTTTATACAAGTTTATTCATAATATGTTTCATTCAACACCAGAATATTTATTCACCTAATTCTTTATATTTCATGCTTATTACTTACTTTATTTAATATTTCATATTTGCTCAATAATTTAATTTCAAATTTACTTTATATATTCATCTTTGTATGACTTTTTATTCTGTAATATATCTAAAAAATGTACGTCTATACTTATTTAAGTTTCTTAGTATTATCATATTTTTTAAGAAAAATAAATTGAATTAAAAAATAATACTAAATAAATTCATTTTTTAGTAATGGAATTTATTGAAAATAGTATGAATATATTTATTATTTTTTTGATAAAAATTAAACACCCTCCAAAAACATTAAATTATAAATAAAAAAAAAATAAACTAATGGATTTATTTTCAAATAAATCATAAATATTATACTAATTTCAGAACAGTATTCAAACTTAATGATCTTTTTACGTCTTTATTTTATTTAATATATTAATAATAAAGGAATTAGCTGTTTAAAATATCTTACAATGTTTCTACATTAGCAGATATTTTAATTCAGAAAAAAATAGCTATTCAGTTCAGCATTTCTTGAAAATCACATAAATAAAACTATTCTTTTGCTCTATTCCAAACTTTCCTTTCTTTCCATTTTTGTCTTATTTTTTAATACTTAAAAGGATTAAACTTTTATTACAGTAAATTTTTGAAAACTCAAACAAGAACTGGCTCACAAGTTTATGGTTTCAATCATCTTTTTTCCCAGCTATGCAAAACGACAGACTTCATCTTTTACTTTAACATCCTGGGATTTAATAACATTATGAAGTAAAACAAATAGTTAAATGAAAATTTTATCAATAATATTATATATTTTTAATACAATGTGCTGCTTGTTTTCAACATAGTTTATCACCCACACATATATGCAATCAGTGCTCAATTTATATTAAGATATCAAATCTTCAAACTTCAATAGACATGCTTCAATTCTCTTCATCCTCTCACCCTTCAGCCATCCATATCATTTAAAATCCAATGATGGAACACTCAAAGACCTTGTTGATGCCAATATTATTGTCATATCCATGTTAACTTTAAGTTATTCTGACAACTAACATATATGATCTTAATATGTCCATTTAAATACATATAAGAGGGATAGACAGAATACAGGCTGAATATGTAATATTCAAATATAAGTATAGTGTCTATACTATTAACTTAATGAATAATGTTATTTCTAAATTGTATTTTAAATAATATTTTATGAACATATGTTGAAAGAAAAATATGCCACAAATTCTAGCATTCAAATATTTTTGAACATGTCCAAGATTTATATCTAATCAAATTTTATAAATATTACTCATATAATTATGGGTCAAGAAGAGATTACTATTAACATATCTGCCACACCTTCAATACATGCAGGATAGAATCCTACATGTTAATGGTTCCTAAAAATATAATTCATTTATTTAGTCATATCTATATTTACATCTATCATGTTTATATAAAATAAAGTTTACATTACCAATACACTTCTAGTATAATTCTTGTGCAAACAAATTTTGTAATACATAATATCTTCATTAAATTGTTAATAAATAGTTCAAGAAGGTAATCAGTCTTTGTTTTCTATCCCTTATAAACAGTATCTGCAAATTAATAATTCATAAAGATTGTCAGATTTGAGATCCTACCTCTGGTTAACAGTATTTATATTATATCATAACGTATACTCTTAAATAATCCTTTGAATATAGAAAATATACTTAATAAGAATACCTCAAAAATAGCTGTATTTACATAATAAAGATCATACACATAAAATATATATCAATGTTAATTAACACAGGAGTCTAAATTTTCATGGAAGGCAAAAACTGATAAATGTAATAGTAAATAATTTATACATTTAATTAATAACTAGAATAATTATAGCACTGTTTTTTGTACATTTGCTTTTTTGGACAGTTCTCACATATTTGTACATAAATATACATTTGGGTACACATATTTATCTATTGTATAATATTTTATAAATGAAATAAAAAATGTTTTTAATTTCATCTCTAAAACTCAAACACTATCATAAAGCTATACAATTCTGTTTAAAAGTTTAAAATTTTAGTTGCAATTATTAATAAAATGGCAAAACATAACTGCCACATTAATTATGAAATGTTATTTTTTCAACCAACCACAACTTTCTGTTTTATATTAATATTTTAAACAAAATCTGAGTTAATCATAAATTATAGTGTAAAACATAAATATTTTACAGATATTTTGCAAAAATAATGACAAATATGTAAACAAACTATGAAAATGTACATGGTCATTTTTGAAATGTAAACAAAAAAGTGAGTACTTCCAAAACTCTCACAAATTCTTTGGCACCTGAGAACAAAGAAACTATCAATTAGTGACATTATTGGTTTGTTTTTGTTCAGTTTCTCTCTATATAATTTGGAAAATAGCCTAAGTGAATAATTAAGGCCAAAGTGACAGAATTGTGTCAAGTATCACCACAATTGCATTCAGAATTCAAGAAGCATTAATGAAATCTTCAGTATACATTTTTAAATAAAATTCAGAATTAATATAAAAAGCAAGCAATGGATAAAAAACTGGATTGAAAAATAAAATCGGATATTTATCAAACAGTATTTTTATTTGTCTTCATCTCTATAAACTTGTTTAGTACATTACACTGAAGATTTCATTAAATTTTCAATAATAATTTTTAAAAAAAGTTTTTTTTTTCAAATTTTATTAATAATGTAAATTTTATGCATTTATTATTTTTGGAATAATAATCATATCAAATGTAATGGGAGTTAATAGTAATAGTCGTTGCAGCTATGAATCCCCCCCCCCCCCCATATTACTTACAAATAAACTGTAATGCAAAATCATATTCCTTTTATTTTCTTATATTAGGCATCATTTTCTTTATCTTTCTTCTGTAAGAAGTTTTGAAAAACATGATATAGCAATGATAATAAATTGTAATCTTGTAATCCTGCATGTCATTCTATTGTATTATGTTAATCAGGTTCATTACAACAATTGCAAAACATGCTACATTATTACAGGATATTCTAATTTAAATAAAACAAAATACAACTTTAATAATTCAGTGATTTAATTAACTATTTATTTGGCACAAAAAAAGTTACTGAGGTTTCAATTAGTGAATACATACAATTGTGTCTTGATTAAATCTATTAATTCTGCAAATCTAAACATACATACATTTAACAATAATTAGTCATGCAGTTAGTATTTTAGTACTTGTTTACTACTAAATAAGCCAATGAAAAGTTAAATTTTATTTCTGAAATGGGGGGGGGGTATTTTTACTATTGCTGATTTTAAATTTATTGAAGAGATTGTAATAAAATTCAGAGTGTTTTATTGTTATGCATGTATTAAAAAATAAAATGTATTACAATTTTAAGGGCTTCTTGGTGCAAAATTAAGAAAAGAGAATTAGGTAATAACTCTATGTCTTGAATTAATGATAAATTTAATGTATTGAATATATTTTTTTACATTTATGTGAGGCAACTTGTTTTCTGATATGTGATTGAAGGAAATATGAAAAAAACTGGTAGGCAATAAAAATGGGCATGAATCTACAATTATATTTCTCATAGTAATTTAATTTCATATTTAATAAGTTAGTGGCAGCATTTTTTCTCAGCAAGGGCATTGTATTCAGAAAAGAAAAACAATTACTTATAGCTAACACAAGTTACTGGTTACACTATGTTTCAAGTAATATTATTCTACACCCTTCTTCAGCTGCTGATAACCAGTGACAATATTAGCATAGGAGTTGAACTTACATCTTTAGATTCTTGAATATTGAATTTTAAGACATCAAAACAATATATCCCCAATTAATTATTCCAAGGTTATTATAACTAAAACTAGTTTATATTTAATCTTTGATAATAACGTAAGTTATTGCAACAATCTCGTCCCCAAAATATGTTTCAATCTGCTCACAAAATTTTACATTTAGTATGCATATATATTCCTTATTTACATGAAATTTGAATATATTATCATTGAAAGATTAGAGATAATATATTATTTTAGGAAAAGTCTTCCAATCTTTATATAGTATTGTTAAAATGGTTTTCATATCAGGGAAGAGATTTTTTTTAAGAAGTGAAAACAATGTCCTCTTTATAGATAAATTTATTGCATTATCTTTCTGATTGATAAATAAATAAATATAGAAATTAGGCAAAAAAAAAATTTAAAAAGAAACCACTCTGTAAAATTTAATTTTTGTTACAATTACTTCTACAATTATAAAAATCTTACATTGGAGATAATTATTGGAAATAAGGTAATGGGGCTTCTTTTTTTTTAGTAAAATAATTTTTAAAAGTTTTTTAAAAATCTCATTTTTCTAAACAGATTAATATAGTGTGAAAATTAATTCTATTTTTATTCTTTTTTAACATAGATAGTTTAAAATAGATATTGTTTATATTCTCTTTATTATAGTCCAAATCCTGCTTATTGTAAAGGTAAATAAAAAATAGGAATAAATCTTATTAAAATTAGAGTCCATGGAGAAAGCATAATATAAAGTTTAATAATAATAAAATTATGAATTATTATGAGGTTTATTAGACTTTAATTCTTTTATACTTTGGCCTAGGGTTTGTATAGACAATGTAAATAAAATGCTTTCCAATCAAAAACTGAGATATATGTCATCTGGTATTAGAAATTTTTCATGCTTAAAGACAGTCATGGAGTCTTGCGTTGTTAGCCGAGAGGTATCGCAGCCGCCATGCAAACAAGTAGTTGGTTGCAGACGGGTGTGGGTTCGCGTCCCGGCAGATGCTATGACATGAAAAAAAAAAAAAAAGACAGTCATGGACATATCCATCTTAAATATCCACAATTCTTATATCCACAATACTTATATTTAAGTAAGAGCAATATTTTAAAAGAAAAGCCAATTTTCTGTTTTATATTTTTTTTTCTAATTTTGTTAATCTTGAGTCTAACAGTCATTAGTGGTGATGGAAACAGCATTAAATGCATTTCTACATTCGTATAATCTCTATAAAAGAGAGATTTTTATATGTGTGCTGCAAAGTTTTGTTTTTTATAATGTCTATCTTTTTTTATACAACTATCGAAAAGTTTCATAAATTTTCTAGCAATTTTCAGATTAATGACAGATAAATATTTCTTATAGAAAGCTTCAGTCATTTTATTTAATTTAAGTTGGAATTATCCCATCTTATCTTTTTTTATATCTATTCAAGTTCTTTTGACGATTCATTTAGAATTTTGTTTATATTTTTAAAATAAGTTTTGTTTATGACATTTTAAACAGAGAAACTCAATGTTGATTATCATAGAAAATTTATTTTAAAAAATATTTTATTAAATAAAAAGTAAATTAAAATGAGATTCCCAATGTTTGTAAAAAAAAGATTAAATTTTTAACATAATTATATTAAACTATTTCATTTAATTAAAAAAATTAAACAAAAATATAATATAACTAATAATTTTAGACTACACAAAATATATATCAGTAAGTTAAAAAACAACAACAACAACATTAATACACATTTAATTAATCATTAGTTTGTTTGTTTTTTTAAAAAAATACTTATTTTTATTGCAAAACAAACTACTCATTCGTTTACACACATAAGCCTTAGGAGCGTTGGAGTTTAAAATTATATGACATCCTTATATTTATTAATATTAATTCTAGAATAAATTACTACATAAAACAATTAATATATATATATATATGTTAGTGCATTCACTTGTCAAATTTATGATCCAGGTTCGAGCTCAGAACTTTGATGTACTCATTTTTCCATGCAAACTATATATATTATAACGGTCTGGAAGAAGGTCATCAAAGCTTACAGTCTTATCATATCTGCACTACGAGGGCGCCACTAGGCCATTTGAACCTAGAAAATTTATAGAGTAGGCAGATACGCATTGTTAAGATCCCACTTTATTTTATATTTAGACCTTTAGCCCAAGTCACTAGCTCAGTGGAGACGCAGAGATAAAAATATATATCCTTAATTTATATCTTAAATATAAAAAAATAAAAGCCACTGCCAGTAATTAACACACAAACAATATTTATTTACGCACATATATAATCATTTAAATTTGAGGAATAACATTTATTATTTTAGATTTTAATATTAACATTTAATTTAAATTATTTTAAAATTTTAAGATTGTCCATACAAATGAATTTAATATTTTTTATTAAGATTGTCAAGTATGAATAGACTACATAGATTGTATTTGAAAAGAAAATATTCTATCCCTTATTTAACCTTAGGCCAAAAGTTCACAGTCAAACTGGTGTCAATCCATCTGATACATTGATATATTCAATGTAGCATAAAAATAAGACAGCACAAATATATACCATACTGTCAGGAATATACATCTGATCAGCATTGTTAGAGAAGACATTGACTTTTGTCCAATACGGAAATGTTACATCTGTATGGCAAGAAGAACAATAAAAAAACTCCATAGGTAGGGACTGTGTTTTTCCATCTTATTATTCCCTTTCATAGGCAAAAAGAGGTGTGTGGCATATAATGGAGATCCTGCACATAGAAAACCTCATACTATATCTACTAATTACACCAATATATCCAATCCATTGACCCAATTTAACTATGAAACAAATAACCTAAGATTACCCTCCCCTAATTAATTAATATAACTTTACAAATCTATATAGCCATTGATGCCCAACTTAAATTTAACATTTATATAAATTCATATAGATGGATTTATAAAAGTTTGTTTTTTAATGTTGAGCATAGATCGATTACATAGATTACATGCTCAAAAACATTTCAAAATAAACATAAATGATCAAAATATAAAATCATTGATGTAATTGCAGAGGGAATTCACAAGAAACCCACTGTCATTCATCATAAGATGCCACATTGACACCAATGACTAAAAAGACATCCGAATAAATACATTTTAGATATTCAACTTAAGATATCATTATTTACCGAATGTCTATATATTTTAATCAAATATGAAAACAAAAACATCATTAAACATGAATGAATCTATGCAAGCTTCTATGCCCAACTTAAATTTAATGCATTTAATAATTTCTACAATAAATATTAATAAAAAATAAAAAAATTGAAATGATTTTTGTCAAACTTAAATGAAAAAAAATTAAACAATAATTGATTTGGAAAAGTCAGATTATAGTTCATTTTACAAAAATTAGATTTAGCTTGTTTATTAAACTTGTCAAATCTTGAAGAAATTTCTTAATTACTTTTTAAATTTTAAAATTGTTCAGTTCAATAGCTTACAGTAGAAGAGTCACAGTTTTTGGTACCAATTCCCACGATGTCCTCATTGGAAGACCTGTCTGATGTTTTGGAGGTGGCCTTAGCGGGTTCCATTTCAGTATCACAGTCATTTCATTTTTTTAAAATAGGGAGAGAGGGTGATATGTGCATCCTATCACACCTCTCAAAAACAATCAAGCTGGAACTATCTGGAACTGTCCTTAATTTCAATATTTTCCTTTTATAATCATCCTCTGGATTCAACAAACAAAACATCACTAATCCATCATTTTCATTAGGGTCCGAGCCTTCCATTGGTCAAGCTAATTTTTTTATTCTCTAATCTATATCTTTCCTCTGACTTTTTAATTATATAAGAGCCCCAAGGGCTAGTTTGCTTTTCAATTAATTTATAAAACAATCATTTCTATTTACAAAAATATTTTATCTTTTTCTTATACTTTTTTTTAAAAAAGTACGTTGAAATACCTTTTTTTTTTATTTAAAAAAGAAATAATTTTTAAAGTTTTGCATCTGTGCGAATATATATATATTGAACAACTCTTAATTTTTTTTAGCTTTTAGTTTTTTAATAAATTTATTTTTATTTATGAACTTAAAGTTTTTATTTTAAATTAATGTAACAGCATATTTATATATTGTTACATATCAGTAAACTTCCTCAAAAAACAAAAACATTAAAAAAAAAAGAATTTACTTGGTGATAGTATTTATGTTACACAAATTGATTATATATAAAAATTCCAAAAGGACAAAACTTTTTTTTAAAAGACAAAACAGTAATTACACACAAATATAATGATAAAAAAATTGTTGACTGTTGATTCCTTTAAATCAGTTAAATTTCTGCCCCCTCCCTTCCAAGTTTCTTTTCTCCTACTTTTAACTATTACTTAGGCACATTAAATGCTTGGATTTTAAATAAGACTTTTTTTAAAAAAAATTATGATTTAAATTATGTATTACGTTTTAATTATTTCGTTTTATTCCTCATATTTATGTTTACATATGCGCAAATTTTCTTACTGGCAGTACTTTTAAAACAAAATTCAATCTATAACTTTACATTAATACAAAAATGTACTTATTTCAGAAAAAATATTACTGGCATGATTCATTTTTAAAAATTCTCAGGGTACTGGTGGTTTATTAAAGATCGGCTCCATTGGGTGGCCAATTATAAAGGTCTGATAATAGAGGATTCTTACCGTATCTGTATCGTATCTGTACCGGTCAGTTTTGTCTGTTCATATAACAAGATCTAGCATCTAAGCAAAAGTACCTCGAGTCCAATCATGTGCAAGATACATAAGTCAGGAACACTCATGAATTCTGATCTATTTGCCTATTTTCCAGATCTACCAACTTATGAGCAACAATTCCAATGATACTGATCTAGTTTATTTCTCCCTGCTGGCATCGCAAAGCAGTGACACAAAAAGACTCTAATTTGAACTTTATTCATGTATAGAATATTATTGTTAGCGAGATTCGATCATCGAGTAAATTAAACTTTTTATATAACATCAATCTTATTACTATTCAATAAATGAAACAATGACTTTGATATTTAGAAATATATATAAGATTTATTAAGTTAACTTGAGATATATATATATATATATATCAATATATATATAACATAATATATATATATATATATATATATATATATATATATATATATATAATTGATTATGTTACATGTCAAAATACAAATAAAATGGGTATTTATCTCCCTTAGACTACATTAACCTCTCTTACAATACTATAAAATAAGCGTATTTATTGTACAATAACAAATAATTTATGGCTTTGTTCTAATGGTGATATTCAGATTTCCCTCAGAGAACTAGATCTAGTTTGATGAGCATAGTTATTCAGGCAGGTAGTAAGTTCATTATTTAACAAACAGGCATATAGTTATAGTCTATGAGTATCGGGACACTGGGCACATATTTCAGGGAAAGCCATCTCGAACGGCGAGAAAGGTGAAGTGGATTTACTCACGACACATGAAATTAAATGAACATGGATTTATTTGACAACTGCTTTCATTGACTGTCTCAGTTCCCTCTCTATGGTCAAAATTAATTTATTTTATACTGTACTTTGGTATTTGTGGAATGCTTTCTTTATTGGTCATTGCTAATCATTTTCTCTAATCTAATTTCCAAAAGAATTTTTACATAACCTTTATCCATTGTGCTGGAAGATGTCATTGTTAAATAAGTATTCAAACTGAAATTAATTTGATAAAAAAATGTCTGTGACAAAAGTAAATCAATTAAGTTTAGTTTATAATTTTAATTTTAGAAAAACTTTTAATTAAAGTTATTTTAGAAGATCATACAAGATTAAGTTTCTCACCTTTAATGAGTTTTGACTAATTACAATTGCATCTTCCATATTGGATTTAAAAAGAAAAGTAGAGTTTAATAGCAAAAATAATTTAAAAGACAAAATTTTATAGAATGACATATAACAAACTTTTTCTAGTAATTATTTGCTCAGTATGTTTGTCTCGACAATATATATATATATATATATATATATATATATATATATATATATATATATATATATATATATATATATATATATATATATATATATATATATATATATGAGCTGCAATCAATAAATAACTACTATAACTTTTATAAAATAAAAAATACAGAAAATATAATATATTTTGATATTATAAGTTTGTTACAATTAATCCTCCATTACCTATTGCATATACATATTCCCTTTTTAAATACTATATTTATTACTTTTATTTTTTTTTGTGTGTATTTAAATTCAGATATTTATGCATATATCTTCATTAAAAAGTATGTTAGTTAATAATAATCAAAAAAAGGACAAAAAATGTGTTAGTGAGCAGAATATATACGCAAGAATAGGGTTTGAATTTAGCTTGGTAGTGGAAGATTTGAGGTGGGCTGTGAAGCACAATCTGAATCTCAGATTCTGCTTCATTTTCCCAAACTTACAATTGATAAACAAAAAATGTAAAAAAAATATTTTACTTAATGTTTCAGTGACAAAAGAACAACCTGGTTTGAAAGGAGTATGTGATTTATTCACACAAAAAAAAATTATCAGACTAATGTTAGCCCCCTTTTTTTGTTTTCTATATGCTAAAAAAAATTTTTTTACCTTCCTATCACTAAATGCAAAACTATCAAAGTAAACTATATTCATGTCTTTTTTATGAGTGTGGTTTGAATTCCTTATCTATCTGTCTGTGATTTATTGTTGTCTTACTTTTAATATTTTCCCTGATCAGGAGGTTCATCAGGTCTTTTTACTTTTTCTATGGGCTCCAGTCCATTGATGTAAGAAAATTTGTCATGTCTACTCTGTTGGTAATTTGATTCCCTGACATCATATGGTACCTACTAATTTTAATAATACTTTTGGTAGAGCTTTCAAAGATATTGCATTTAAAAAACTCATATGGAGGTTGGAAAAGGTCTTCAAATTTGATTAAGTTACAAAAACTGTTGCTATTAAGCATATACCTAAAGTTATTTTCTAAAGCTTTGACAAAAGCTGTGTTCAAAATTTTCACAGTATCATGGGTACCTCCAGATTCTAATCCCAATTGCTTATAGTTCTCATTGAAGGTCCTTTTAATTGGCTCTCAAGTCAAACTTTCATCTATCCTCAAGATCTGAACATTAAACATCCCTCTGGAAATTTACTTTAGTCTGAACTTCCTGTACTTCCTTTTTCACTTCTTCCAGAGTCTTTTCTTCTGTGTACTTTTCATATACTTTGATGACTTTACCCATTTTATCATCCTGGGCTGTGGTTTCTGGTCTATCTATTATGTCTTGTGTCAGCATTACTTCTCCATCCATCTTCTGGACTACATCAGTGTTTTCCTATTGATAATTTTCCAAAGACCCTTCAGATTTAGTGTGAAGCATCTCATAGTCCTTCATTTCCTTATGCTCAGTTTCTATGTTTTTTCCATTTTGGTGAACATAGTCACCAATAATGTTTTTAGGTTTTGTTTCTGCCTGTTGCTCTTCATTCTATTAACTGACTAATAATATATATATATATATAAGTATTTTCTTTATATATTTTTGTTTATTATTATTATTTTTTATTATTATTAAAGACACACAAAAATGCTCACTTATGGTTTCCCGTTTGTTTTTATTTATTTATGGAGTAATGCACCTCTCTCCCATTCTCAACAGTCTCCCCCTTATTCTGCTCCCCCATACCTGTACCCAATGTATACCTGATTTATTATATTTAGTGTTCTACCATGTCTGACTTTCATCATTTTCTAAACATTAGTTCAAAATTTTATATATATATATATATATATATATATATATATATATATATATATATATATATATATATATATATATATATATTAAAGTATATTATCATCTAATCTTTCTTGTCCTTCTGCAGCCTTTTTGCTCAGTCTTTAGATTTGTTTGTTCCTTTGCACCTGAAACATAATTAAAATTTTATTAATTCCTATGTATATATTGTGTGATCCCATTAAATAATACTCTCTATGTAATTCATTAACTCTTTGGAATCATTGTTTTTAATTTTTTTTTTTTATTCAATCTACCACCTAATGACAAAATTTATAATGGTATTATTACCGGCACCAGTCAAGAGGAGTAGATTGTTACAACACTATTTTACTAGATGATCCACTTTTAATCAATTGTACATTTTTATAAATATATATTTTTATTTATGTCAGCTGTACAGCAGTTCAGATATATAATATAATAAAAATAATTAAAGATGTCATTACTATTTGAAGCACATATCTTTTTTACATACTATGGGTGTGAAAGTATTTAAAAGCTGCCACTACTTTTCTTTCACCATACCCCCAAAAAAGTGATACATATATGTTTAAAACATTATTTATGAGATTATATATACATATATATATATATATACTGAATATTTATGGGGGAAAAAAATTTACATATATGATTGACATTATTAGGAAAAAAATTATATACATATATAGATTAGTAATGACTTGTACAGAGTGTGTATAATATTTAACAAAATGTACAATTGATTAAAAGCGGATCATCTAGTAAAATAGTGTTGTAACAATTATAACGGTCTGGAAAAAGGTGATCAAAGCTTACAGTCTTACCGTATCTGCACTATGAAGGTGCCATAGGCCATTTGAACCTAGAAAATTTATAGAGTAGGCAGATATGTGCTGTTAAGATCCCACTTTATTTTATATTTAGACCATTAGTCCAAGTCACTAGCTCAGTGGAGACACAGAGATAATAATATATATCCTTAATTTATATCTTAAATATAAAAAAATAAAAGCCACTGCCAGTAATTAACACACAAACAATATTTATTTACGCACATATATAATCATTTAAATTTGAGGAATAACATTTATTATTTTAGATTTTAATATTAACATTTAATTTAAATTATTATTTTAAAATTTTAAGATTGTCCGTACAAATGAATTTAATAGTTTTTATTAAGATTGTCGAGTATGAATAGACTACATAGATTGTATTTGAAAAGAAAATATTCTATCCCTTATTTAACCTTAGGCCAAAAGTTCACAGTCAAACTGGTGTCAATCCATCTGATACACTGATGTATTCAATGTAGCATGAAAATACGACAGCACAAATATATACCATACTGTCAGGAATGTACATCTGAACAGCATGGTTAGAGAAGACATTGACTCTTGTCCAATACAGGAATGTTACATCTGTATGGCAAGTAGAACAATAAAAAAAACTCCATAGGAAGGGACTGAATTTTTCCATCTTACTATTCCCTTCCATAGGCAAAAAGAGGTGTGTGGCTTATAATGGAGATCCTGCATGTAGCGAACCTCATACTACCTCTACTAATTAAACCAATATATCCAATCCATTGACCCAATTTAACTACGAAACAAATAGCCTAAGATTACCCTCCCCTAATTAATTAATATAATTTTACAAATCTATATAGCCATTCATGCCCAACTTAAATTTAACATTTATATAAATTTGCACAGATGGATTTATAAAAGTTTGTTTTTTAATGTTGAGCATAGATCGATTACATAGATTACATGCTCAAAAACATTTCAAAATAAACATAAATGATCAAAACATAAAGTCATTGATGTAATTGCAGAGGGAATTCACAAGAAACCCACTGTCATTCATCATAAGATGTCGCAATGACACCAATAACTAAAAAGACATCTGAATAAATACATTTTAGATATTCAACTTAAGATATCATTATTTACTGAATGTCTATATATTTTTATCAAATATGAAAATAAAAACATAATTAAATGTGAATGAATCTATGCAAGCATCTATGCCCAACTTAAATTTAATGCATTTAATAATTTCTACAATAAATATTAATAAAAAATAAAAAAATAGAAATGATTTTTGGCAAACTTAAATGAAAAAAAATTAAACAATAATTGATTTGGAAAAGTCAGATTATAGTTCATTTTACAAAAATTAGATTTAGCTTGTTTATTAAACTTGTCAAATCTTGACAAAAGTTGTTAATTACTTTTTAAATTTTAACATTGTTCAGTTCAATAGCTTACAGTAGAAGAGTCACAGTTCTTGGTACCAATTCCTGCAATGTCCCCATTGGAAGACTGGTCTGATGCTCTGGAGGTGGCCTTAGCTGGTTTCAGTCCGGTATCAGTCATTTCATTTTTTTAAAATAGGGAAAGAGGGTGATATGTGTGTCCTATCACACCTCTCAAAAACAATCAAGCTGGAACTGTCTGGAACTGTCCTTAATTTCAATATTTTTGTTTTTATAATCATCCTCTAGATTCAATGAACAAAATGTCACTAATCCATCATTTTCATTAGGGTCTGAGGTGAGGCTTGGTGCTTCCATCTGTCAAGCTAATTCTTTTTATTCTCTTATCTATATCTTTCCTCTGATTATTTAATTATAGAAAAGCCCCAATGGCTAGTTTGCTTTTCAATTAATTTATAAAACAATCATTTCCATTTTCAAAAATATTTTATCTTTTTCTTATACTTTTTTCTAAAAAAAAGTATGTTTAAATACCTTTTTTTTTTATTTATGAAAGAAATAATTTTTAAAGTTTTGCATCTGTGTGAATATATATATATATTGAACAACTCTTTAATTTTTTTTAGCTTTTAGTTTTTTAATAAATTTATTTTTATTTGTGAACTTAAAGTTTTTATTTAAATTAATGTAACGGCATATTTATATATTGTTACAATATATATAAAACACTCAAATCACCCACCATGATATTAAAATATTTCAACAATGCTTTCTACAAAAAAATATGAAGTCAGAACGACTTTTTTGAGTTTAGTTGTTTGAAGTTTAGACTTTACATTTAGTCACAGAGGGCATGAAACATCTTATTGTGAAAAAGAGACTGATAAAGATATTAACAGTGTTTTCATATAATAAATATGAATGTATCTAGAATTATATGGAAGGGAGTGGCAATAGAGGGTTAACATATGGTAAAGATGCATTATATGTAAGTAATGGGGTATTACATTACTTAGAAAAAGTACAAAGAGAAGTAGGAAGACATGCATTAAATGCAGATGTGTGAATGGCAAGGAGGTAATTCAAGGAGAAATGGGATAGACAGATTTTAGATGAGAGATGCAAAAAGCAAAAGGAAAATCTTCAGTAGATTGCAATTTATGGATAGTAAGAAAATACCCAAATTGGTATTTAATTGAGTTATGAGTAAAGTGCAGGCAACAATATGGATGAGAAAGGTGGTACAGTATGCAGAAGATTTGGATAAAGAATTTATGTCAGTATACTTACACAAAAGACAGGATGATTGTGTTAGAATAATTTTTGAGTGTAAAAGATGCAAGGAATGGGATAGAAGAATAGATGCATTAATAAAGAATAGGGAATTGCAAAGGTGGAGAACTCGTATGGAGAGTAAAAAGAGTTTAATTATATATAAAAGTAAACAGCATATTGGATGCAAGTTAATTTATGTTAATAGCAGAAAAAGTAGTTTACTGTTTAAGGCTCTAACAGGATCTTTTGCAATAAGGGAATATACACATAAATAGAAAATGTGGATGATTTAGTCTGCAAGTCATGTAAGGAAAGCATGTTAATAGCAAAAGAGGGAGTTTACTGTTTAAGGCTCGAACAGGATCTTTTGCAATAAGGGAATATACACATAAATAGAAAATGTGGATGATTTAGTCTGCAAGTCATGTAACGAAAGCACAGAAAATATTAGGCATCTGTTAGTTAAATGTAGATGCTTGCAGGTAGAAAGAACATACATAATGTAATTGTGAAAAAATACATATAAACAAAATGATTACATAGAAAGTGGGTTTTTGGTTTTATACTGGTTATGGAAAAAGATAAGGGGGATTTAGATATAAAATCTATTGTCTTAATAAAGATTATGTTGTAGAAATGGAATGGAGCAGGATAGAGGAGAATATGGAAAAATCTTAGGGTGAGGAATAAAAAAAGAAGGTAAAGTGGTTAACAAGTTTCTGTGGACATGGTAACTGAGAGATTCCTTATCTCCCAAAAAAAGAAGTCACAGTGCTTCTCATCTTATCTGATTGTGGTAGATGATTTAAGAGTTTTCTATTTATTTTCAACTAGTGATATGCATTATAATATTTTCTTATATATATAATAAAAAATTCAGGAATTAAAATGTGTTAAAAATAACAAAAAATTTAAACATCACTTAGGAGTGCTTTCAACTATCCTTGTAGTCTTTGTCAACTAATACTTTGAAAAGTCAACTTTCCCATAATTCCATGATCATAACGTTTGCTGCCTGCCTATTGATTATGTCTTGCTTGTATTTATATATTAACATAGCTTTTTTGATTTTTCTTTTATTATTATTTCTTTCAGTTTGCAATAAAATTAAAAACATTATTATAATTGAAATCAAAACCATATATACATAATTTATTATGGTCATAAAAAGCAGAAGCTGATAAATTATCATTATCTTTAGAATTTTGTTTTGTATTTTGAATTGTTTTCAATAACAACAATTGCTTATTTGTTCTTTCCTACAATATGCATCTCAACTCACCTATATATATATATATATATATATATATATATATATATATATATATATATATATATGTATGTATATGTGTGTGTGTGTTTGTGTGTAAAATAAATAAAATATCCATTAATTAAAAAAAAAACAATATTGTAATTATAATTGAAATAATATTTTTAATGGTTTACAAACAATTACAAACAATCTTTACATCTGCAGAAGTACTTCAGGTTACTTTCTAACCTGCCTCAACTGCCATAAAATTCAAAAACTAAAAGTGGAAGCAAACGTCATCAATTCAAATTCCACGAATCTCATATATTAATGTTAGAAGCTTGTCGATTTATTAAATGCATTTTATTCCTGTTTATAAAAATTGCCTCTTTAATTTTTTTTTTACTATGGTTTCTCTCTTCGTATTTTCACATTTTCAAAATCAAACTTAATGTAAATATAAATTTAAGTTTGATTTTGAAAATGTGAAAATTCTTCACGAAGAGAGAAACCATAGTAAAAGAAAAATTAAAGAGGCAATTTTTATAAACAGGAATAAAATGCATTTAATAAATCGACAAGCTTCTAACATTAAAATACGAGATTCGTGGAATTTGAATTGATGACGTTTGCTTCCGCTTTTAATTTTTGAATTTTATGGCAGTTGAGGCAGGTTAGAAAGTAACCGAAAATACTTCTGCAGATTTAAAGATTGTTTGTAATTGTCTGTAAACTGTTAAAAATATTATTTCAATATATATATATATATATATATATATATATATATATATATATATATATATTGAAACAAAGATTTTCATGGGTTGCATATATAAAAGACATATTTTGTGAGTTCATCCATGAATCTCATGGTGTTTATCAAATCTTGTAAAAATTGTAAAGCTTCTTACATAGATATGAGTAATTGTCACAACAGTGTTAGGAGCGATGAGTATGCTAATGGAGTTAAGCAACACTCATCATCATCAGCACTCTCACTCCATACTATAGATTCAGGTCACAAAATTGATTTTTCTAGTACCAGGATCATATCCAGATGTGATCATCTCTACCAGTGAAAAATTAGAGAAGCCATTGAGATACTTAAAAGACCAGATTGTATCAATAAGTGAGATGATATATGCAAACTTCCTCCTATTTGGAAAGATTTTTTTAAAAAACATTCTTAAATTTAACATTTTTGCTAATGGTGGAACTTTAATGTTTACTCAAATAAGTGATTATAGCGCCTCTACAACCATCTTTCTACCTTTTCTCTCCCAGTGGATGACTTGTGTGACCAAGTCAAAACGTCGGTATATCAATATTTAAAATTTTTTAACACAGATAAACCCACAAAATATGTCTTATATATATATACCCACAAAATATGTCTTATATATATATACACACACACAACATTCAGCTTGTACACAAAGCATTTACAATTCAACATTTGTTAACTAATCGATAATAATAATTTCTGGCTTGAAAGTGCAAGTTCCAGGATAATTTTGGTCAGTCAGATTAATATTATTGTTATATCCTTAAAACAAATCAAAAAATATATTTGTAGCATATTGCAGACATTGGCATTGGGGAGGAATATATTTGGCATTTAAGAAAACTGAGTAGGTGTTTTACATTTTTTTTTGTTTTATATAGATTTGAAGATCGTTATGTAGTTTAAAATTTAGAATAGTCACTCAATCTTTTCATCTAATGCCCCAATTATAGATAAATAAAAGTATCTATTAATGTTTTTTGATAAAAAAAATCATGTAAAAACTTGGATTATATATATATAATTTTACTTTTAAAGTGATTGGTTTATATATATATATATATATATATATATATATATATATATATATATATATATTGTAATGGAACGTACTTGCTG